>PVKS010019024.1:0-39579 GCA_004027875.1 Aplodontia rufa
TTTGTTCTTTTCTTCCAAAATAATTTTCCCATCAAAACTCATAGCAGGCAGCATTCCCTGTTGAAAAAAGACTACATTCTCTTTTTTTAAACCAAAGTACTTGTGCTTTGTGAAAAATTCCTTTGTCGACTCCATTGTTCTGCCACTGGTCATTATATACCTTACAAGAGAAAAGTACAAGTTTCTCTAAGCAACAGTGCTATGTGAATTAGGGAAAAATAAAGTTTTACCTGTTTCCTGATTTAAAGAATAAAAAAAAAAAAAAAAAAAGAAGATTAGCAGCATATTTTGGTTGGAAATAATGTTACCTTTTATTCCATCACCTTAACACAAAAACACGATTATGCTGAAAATAATCACATAAGTAATAGTTTTGATATTCTACATTAGATTATGTGATTTCAATTATTTATATTATAATTTGAGGATTCGATGAAATATTTTCTTTCCAGCTTGCATGTGTGTATGTGTGCATGTGTGTGTGTGTGTGTGTGTGTGGTGTGTGTTTGTATGTGTGTGTTGCTGGATATAAACCCAGAGCCATGCTAGACGAGTGCTATGTTACTTTCCGACACACCCAACCCTTCTTTTTCATTTTTTTACAACCCTAATCCTGCAGAATAATAGTTATAGGAAATACTAGTTTTTCATCAATATGCTTGACGAGGAGCATCTTAATTTGCCTATCTGTGACAATCTTAACTGTTTGAATAGCCACTAGAATTCTGCACATTGTACAGGTGAGGAAATTTATATGAGAAGTATAATTTCTCCTGGGATATGCAACAGGTACTTTACAGAACTGAAACTGGCCAATGTCGAAATCTGTGCTTTTAAGTGCAATGAGAAAGTGAGAAAAATAAATGAGAGCAGAAAATCGATCTACTCTGTATTACATCTGAACTAGTAAATGTTTCTATATGCTTAGAAGATAATTCTTTAGGTTTTAAATATTATACAAATGTTCTATAATGACTTCTAGCAGATAGCAATACTGATTAATTTAATGATATCTGAAAATGCTTTTGTTTCTTTGTGGAAAATAATATATAAAATGTGAAAGATTTATATTAAAATACTTCAAGAAAAGAATGGTAAGTAAAAGGGTAAGGGTATATATTTCTTTTGGATTTCAAGATAATGCAAACTATAAATAAAAGAAAAAGTGTATATAGTACATGTTTAAATTTTTTAAAGAATCCCCATGCTATCATAGTCAGAGAACCCAGGTCCACTCCACTCAAGATAGTTTCTGAAAGAGATACATGATAACTTCTACCAGATGTTAATTTATAAAATGAGATGAAATTTTTGTGTTGGCAAAGAAGCCTAAGATACAAAGCTAAGATCAAAGTCACTATTATTACTTTACTCAAAAAGCAAAATAAGCTCCAACCAAAAAACCTTCACACCTTAAAGGAAAGGTGAACAAACATCTCAGAAACTAGTTCTATTGCCTGGCTCCACTAATACAACTTTGATGGAGTTCACACTTAGCATCAAAGGATGTTTAAATAATTCCAGCTCTTCTCGGCAACATTTGAAAAATATAACAGGACTCCCTGTCTAAATCTTGAAAATAAAGTCATGTATATTTTAGTAATACTTTTAAATACTACTGGATATAAGAAATTTCTCTAGCAATCTCAAAAGAATCTATAATTATCTTTCCTGTTTGAGAAGTGCTAGTCTCAAACACCATATGGGAAGGGGGGATTCAGATGGGTAGTGAAGTCTCTTAGAATTTATTTCAGAAAGGGCTATAAGCCAAGTGAAATTTAATTTTGTGCACTGCAATGTATATCACAATCTGTAATCTAGTGGGCATTTCCAGAGACCTGAAAACAACTCACTTTCCAAAATGAAAACATTTCAGGTATTTTAGGAAAATTATCTTTCACAACCTTAGCACTTTTACATGTAAATACATTTACTAGGATCTTATTAAAATAGCATAAATGAGAAATAAGGCTAAAGACTCCTAGTTGGGTGTTGTAATATATATAGGTCATCCAAATACTGAAAATTATGCACCCTATGTAAACCTGTCTAAAATAACTTTAAAGATTTGAGAAAATGTTTATAAAATAAAAATTCCAATTGAAATATCCCATTATTTCTTAGACATTTCAAATTTCCATTTAATACTGTCAATCTTACCGCTACGGTTGTATTTTCTTTCTCAAATGGAAAATGTGTAAAATTGTTCAGAAGACAAAGAGAAAAGAGGACCACAAGAAGTGACTGATAGTTATTTCATTTACAGAATTCCCAAATCCTGCACCTTAAATAATGCCTTCATATATACATGTATAAATGTATACCTCAGCTAAATTTTAAATTTTCACTAGTCATGAACTTATAAGTTTTCTGACAATTGTATGTATGCAAATATCTGTATTCATTAATGTCTTAACTATTAAAAACATGAAAATAGTCCTCAAAATCTACTCTAAACCTATAGGAAATATTTCTTCTATTTATACTCTTTTGTTTGTACAATTTCTAATAGGGAAAAATAAATTCGTATTAACACAGACCAATATCATCCAGGGAAAAGCCAAATAGAAGCAGAAAATTCAGCATTGTCAAAAGTCTTGCTTCAGTCTAACAAGCTTGAATTATTATTTTGCTTATATTTCAGAGTGGATGCTAATTCAGGTTCACAAATTTCCTCAGAAACCAATGTTGAAAACCAATGTCAATGAATTTATTTAAAGAAAAATAAAATTGTCAGATGGATTGTATAAAAGTGTTAGTCTGACTAGTGGATTCTCTCTGAACACAATTCATATCCAAATCTTATTTATTAGGGGGTGGCTTGGTGAGCCTGAATTGATTATCAGAACAAGGATATTAATCTCTGGTTCAAATATCTTACTCCATTCACCTGAATCAGGAAGTCTGATGCCTCCCCCTCACTAAGAGGGCTGCATCCTTTTAGTGAGAAAGATTTCAACACATAATGCTTTGAGCACTTCTTCCACATCAATTGCATAGAAAGATAATGCTTCAAATTATTCCTTTTCCCCTTATCTTTCCTGTACTAATGTGCCAATAAACACACATTTGTTTGAAATCTTTCTTGAGATATGTTAATATCATTGGTCCAATTTTTTTCATGTATTTCTGTTTAGAAGCATTAAGCACTGACTTTTTTACCTTAATTGTCAGAGGACAAGTTATGTCCACAAATATTCTGTAATTTGTCATTTTTTTTCATCCTGGGTAATATATTAATTACATTCACAATCAGAAAAAGTTGTATTTTTAAAAACATTTACAAAGAAATTTTGACCTAATGAAAATTGATAACCACATACAGTTTCTGAAGTTGAATAAACAATTTTGCATAATTTCACATCAGCTTGTTAATGAGTATTTTCCCTCCATGTTTATGAATATCATGTTTTTCTTAGTATAGCACAAATTTTCATTTCCTTGTTTCTACGTGCTGTCATCTTTAAAATAAAGGAAGACAGGAAAATATCAAGTCCCTAAAATGCCCTTTCAGTGGTCAGAAACTTAGCCATATCAGAGGAATGATAAGAGTGGGTCCACACATGAGTATCCAGGTACATACTAGCTTGAGGGAACTGTTTCTGTTTTTCTCACGTATGCTGAAAATAGGGCAGACTGGTGTTATATGCAGAAGCTACTTTCTTGCACACACACACACCATGAAAGCTGCTCCTTGGGATGCTGGTCATATAAGAAACAAAGCAAATAGTAATGCCCCTACTTTTGTAGCCTAACTTATAAATCCCTTTTGCTGCAGTAACTGGCATGGAGCAGAGCACCCGGGAGAGGGATATGCTCATCAGGCTGGCTGCCAAGAAACAAAGAATCTGGGGAAATGGAGCTGGTATTTTCTGGTGTAGCACTGCAGACATTGTGGAAAGGAGGTACACCTGTCCAGCCAGTTACCACTGGACATTCTGGTGAAGCCCCTGATTCAGCCCATCGCCACTGGACTTTCTGATAAAGTTCCTGAACAGCTGTTGCCATTAGATCTTCCCAGTAAGCATTAATCAACAATTTTTTTTTTTTTGTATCTTATATCCCATCTCTGGGTGCTTTCTTTGGTCTCTTGGAAACCTATCCAAGAGGTTGCAGACATTACAGTGTTCTTTGCTCTTTCACTCATTTTCATTATTAAGATCACTTATTCTTCCAGTCTACATTTTTTTGTAATTTTCAAATTAACCCTCCAGACCACTAGATTGAAGTAATACTTCTATTTCTCCTTTGTAAATTTGTGTTCTATATCAATATAATAGGATTTTTAGCTCAGGAGTCAATCACAACTGTGCATGGATGTAATTGCACTATGCTCAAAATCCCTTAACTGTGGAAGCCATTTGTGCCCCATTCATTCTGAAGCCTTATTCTCAATTCTGGCATGCCTAGGTGACTCATTTGCCTATTGCCAGAGCATGTTGTCTGCTAGTATTTTCAAGACTACAGATCAAAGAAAGGAAAATCTGTGTAATTTTGACTGCAGAAGTACCTAATTGTTTTCCATCTGGGAATTTCAAAGTAAACTTTTTTTTATTGAGAGATTTATTATAGAACATACATACAAGTTTTTAACAAAATAATATAAAATGTGTATATATTCTGGATATTAGAATTACCCGCAGGAGTGCCCCCCCAATTACCCACCCTTATCCCTCCCTTCCCTGTCCCACAATATCTCCAAAAAGTATTATGTTGTATAACATTACACCTTATCTATACTGGGAAACTTTTTTATTTAGGAAAGAGGGGACAGTGAGAGAGAGCGAGACAGAGATAATCACTTTTTATTTAGTTTTTCACATTGTTTTTGTTGCTCCGAGACTTCGCTGTGTACGTGGTGCTGGGGTTTGAACTCGCATACTTGCACATGCTAGGCAAGCGCCATAATCACTGAGCCACCACTCCAGCCCCCAAAGTAAACTTTTAACTGTAGTTAAAGAAGCCTCAGGACTCCAAAGGATTATTTGGGATGTCTCAAATCTTCATGTCTTTCCTACTGAGAGGCCATAATCAAGATTCACTCTTTTCACTTCAACCTAGCACTTGCATTAAGAACTGGGAATCTCCATAGGTTGGTACTACTCATATATACCTATGCAATCAAACCACAAAATCCTTGTCTTCAAAGGACCAGGAAGAACTGTATCTTCAATACTTGGGATGAATTTCAACACTACTGGAAAATTGCATCAGACTGAATTTGATAATTCTCCATTCAACAGAATTTGACTTCCTACCGTGACCACTGCTACTTTGAGAAAATGACTGATGAAATATCAAGAACCAGCAAAAGGCCATTTGGTTTTTCCTCTCTAACTTCATTATTAAATGGTCTGTTACAAGATTGCCTTTTGTTCTCTTGTAGCAGGTGTTTCAGACTCAGATAATGAGCCTTATGGTGTAGGCATTTCATCTTTAATTCCAGCTATAAACTGGACTCCCCCCAGTTGGGCAGGATTAGGCATGTGGTAATTAACGGTGACTCAGATAGGACAAAGGACATTTGTGAGTCATCTATGACCTAATGTTGTATAAACAGTTAACTATTTTAGCAATTTTAAGAGAATAGTCTACCAAAGTGTATTTCTACTGATCTTGTAATGGCAATTCCACTAGTAAAAGAAAGATATTGATTATTTGTGTAAAATGCCAAAATTTTGGAATGGAATGGGAAGCATTCAGCCATTTTTTACTTTTGGTCTTCTATAAAGTATCCAGATAAAATTTGCTTACTCTTCATATGAGTGTTGAAGCATTGTAGGTACTTCTTTCGTGAACAAGAAGTCAACATAGATATTAAATTATTATGAGAACACTTTCATTATTTACATAAATGTTCTATTTTTTAAAACAGATTTATTGAGATGATTTAAAATTTCTAGAATATGATGACAGGAAAATTTACCTGGGTTATTTTAACATATATTTTGGAAAATGTATGGCAATCTCTCCATCACACACATAAACAACAAAAGAAAAGAAAACTTACATAAGAGATGGAATTCAAAATGTCCCCTATGGTTTGTATGTGGTTTATCTTTGGATGATGCATGAACTAGAAACTTGGTCCATACTTTGGTAATGTTAAGAGGTGGTAGAAACTTAAGAGGTAGGACCAAAAGGAAGGTGATTATGTCCCTGGGGACATCACCCTTGGAAGCTATTTCAGAGTGAGTTGATTGGCATTGTTTACTTTCTGCTGTCTGTTATCCTGTCTTCTCATGTGATCTCTTCTACATGCCACCCCCCTATTATGATGACACCTACCATGAGGGTCTCACCAGAACTCAGAAGTCAGTGGCATGCTCTTGAATTCCCCAAACTGAGAGCTACACAACCTCTTTTCTTTATAATGTGTTCATCATCAGATATTTAACTATAGCCAAAGAAAATAGTGATCAAATACTCTCTGAGACAAAGTATCAAAGAAGCATACCTGCAAGGCAGAGCATTATACCACTAATGATAGCATAAGATGGTAGAAGAAAGAAATTAAACAAAGGAGGAAACAGACATGAGATGAAGAACTGTCTTGGTCTAGATTTAAAAGAGAAGGCCTTCAGGTTTTTTTCCCATTCAGTATAGTTTTAGCTGTTGATTTTTGATATAACTATACTCAGTACAATGACTACACCAATAAATATACTCATCATTTCACTTAGCCACCTCTTTATTTTGTGGCCAGAGCACCCAAAACCTATTCTCTGAGTAAATGCTCAGAATATAATATAATATTGTTAACTATAATACTAACTCTATGCATTAGATCTCTAGACATTCATTATAGATAACTGTAACTTGACATCTTTTACCTACATTTTACTATTTTCCTTTTCTTACCAACACAGATAACCTTTGTTCGATTCTGTTTCTATGTACTTATATTTTCAGATTCTACCTATAATTTACTTCATACATACTTTTAAAAAACTTATTTAACTTAGCATAAAGTTCTTAAGGTTTATCCATGCTGCTGAAAATGGCAACATCTCCTTTTAAGGGTGAAATATATATATATATATATTCCACAAGTTTCTTATTTATTAATCCATTGACAAACACTTTGGTTTTTCTCTTCTGTTCTTGACTATGGTGAATAATGCTTCAAAGAATGTAGGAGAGCAGACATAAATTGCTGATTTCAGTTCCTTACATATATGCCCCAAAGAGGAATGGCATGGTCACAGGTTAGTTCTATTTTTAATTTTTGAAATAATCTTGATATTGCTGTCAATAATGGATGCACCAATTTATATTGCCTCCAGCAGACTACATGAATTCCCTGGTCCCCAATCCTTCATCAATACTATTAATATCTTATCTTTATTTTTATAGACATCCTCACAATTTTCATATGATATCATATTGTAGCTTTGATTTACATTTCCCTGATGATAAAAGATATTGAGAAAAATTTATATGCACGTTGGTTAATTATATGTCTAAAAGTATATTTCTCAAAGAAGAAATATGTCAGTTTCTTTGTCTATTTTCTATGACTTATTTTGCTATTGAGATCTTTCTGTATATATTTTCCTATACATCTCTCTCTCTCTCTTTCACACACACACACACACACACACACACACACACACACACTTCTTCCTTCTCCTCCTCATCCTATAATGCAAAAGTTAGCATTAATGGTATCTAATAGATCCTGTAGGCTTTCTGTGTTAGTCAATTTTGCATCACTGTGACCAAAGCACCTGAAAGAACAACTTAGAGGAGAAAAATTTTATCTTGGAATGGATTTCAAAAGTTTCATCCAATTTACCTCAAAGCAGAGCATATTTGAAAGGGCACGTGAACTTTGCTTTGCCCAAGTTTTCTTGGCCACCTACCTCAGGGGACTCATGCCTCTGCTCAGAGTTCATCTTTCTTATCCTTTCTTTCCCTTCCATGGATGTTTATCCCCAAATCATTTCCTAGCAACATGCTACATGCTGATCTCTTAAGAGCCTATCTGTGAACTTTTTCCTTCATTAAATTCTAGATGTTAAAAAAAAAAAAGTTTTACCTCAGGGTGGGTCAACTCAATTGCTCTGGGCTTAAGGTGAGTCAGAACATCATGGCAGAAGGTAGTGTGAAGGAAATCTGCTTAGGTCATTACAGACAGAAAGCAGAGAGACAGAAAAACACCAAGGACAAAATATAACCCTAAAAGCATGTCTCTTGTTACCAACTTCCAGTAGCCATACCCTACCTGCTTAAAGTTCCCAACCAGTCCATTCAAGTTATTAACCAATCAAATTCATTAAACCATGAATTAGGTTACAGCTATCTGATAATTTTAGCTCTCAATATTTCTTCATTTACACATGAACTTTATGGAGGGGAGGTGGATACTTCATATCCAAACGATAATGCTTTTTAAATTATTTTTTGTTCTTTTCTTTCTTTTATCTCCTCTGACCACATGATTTATAAAAATTTATCTCCAAGTTCATTTGTTCTTTTCTCTGTTTGGTAAAGTCTACCGTTGAAACTTTCTACTGCATCTTTTAGTTTAGTCGTTTAACCTTCAATTCCATCAACTTTTTTATTTGATTCTTTTTCATATTTTATCTCTCTGTTGAATTTTCATTTTATTTCTGTTGTTTCCTTGATTTTATTAAATTACTTATTTGTATTCTTTTGCAGTTTGATGATCTTCTTTAGAACAATTGTTTTGAATTCTTTATCAATAAAGGAGTGGATCTCCAATTCTTTGGGTTCAAATACTGGAAATGTTGTTGTTGTTGCTATTGTGTATTTTTTTATCCTTTTATTGGTATCATATTTCACCAGTTCTTTTGGATCCTTGTTAACTTGCAAAGGGTATGCTTATTTAAAGAAGCACTTACCTCTTCCAGACTTTATGTATTGGCTTAGTAATAAAAAGCCTTTGCCTTAAAGAGGAGGGGATGGG
The DNA here is from genome assembly GCA_004027875.1 of Aplodontia rufa. Lineage (NCBI taxonomy): Eukaryota > Metazoa > Chordata > Mammalia > Rodentia > Aplodontiidae > Aplodontia > Aplodontia rufa. Next base: position 8,933 of record PVKS010019024.1, read on the forward strand.
TCATTCTGGTCATGTTGTGAGACTAGGCCTAGGCATTTCAGTCACCAAGTGTGTGGGCCTTAATGTTGAAGGGAATATGGTGGCTTATCAGCTCAAGCAGCTGGAGTCCATAATATCAGAAACTGCATATTCTTTGGAGGAAAGAGCTGTGGGAGATCTTTGGGATCTGTGAGGGCTTTTGGAATATTCAGAGATACATCTGGGTCCAGCAGCAAAAGACCTGAACAGGAAAGCTGATGACTTTCACACACTTAGTAGGTGGTGCTTGGGGATAAATGTATGGCTACAGAAATAATCTCCAGTCTCCTGCACAGTGGTCTGGATCAGAGATAGAGTTAGGGGCTAGGGTCAGCTGCAGTTGCATGAAAGATGGTGGAAGCTGGCTGCATGCACATGCAGGGTCAGATATAAGGTTGTGACAAGGTTTAGGCTGGCTAGCAGCTTGCATGCATGTGACTATATGAGGACTTGAACTAGAGTTTAATATGTGCAGATAGCCACAGGGAACACTTGAGTTCCAGCATAGATAAGGCCAGCTTTGTGTACTTACTGTTATGGGGACTGGGGCTCATAATAGATAGACAAATAGATTTGACATGGTTTAAATTCAGATGCTGACCAGGGTGTGTAGTAGAAGATCTAGGGTAATATGAAGACATTCACATAGTGGCTGTGCTGGATCTCTAGGTCAGAGCATCCACAGAAGCAGCAAAAACAGATTCATGTTCATCCAGTTCTCCTTTTCCCTGTGAGGGCAGCTCATGAGCCAGGGAATGCCCTCTCCATTCTGGGCAGTCTGGACCTGGAGGATGGGAAGATGCAGGCAAAATTTAACTTTTTCCTATTCTGTTTATGCTGTTATTTTTTTAGTTATTTCTTCTACCATATTGCTGTAACTTCAGTGAATTCCTGAACTTTTTCAGGGTAATTTTTGTTTATAAATAACTGTCAAATTGTGCTCTTTGTGGGAAAATCTACATTGGGACCTCCTACTCTACCGTTGTGCGAATAGCACTCCTCCGTTAAAGCTTCTTTTCAGTATCACATCTTTTTTCTTCTTTATGTCCCAGACTGGTCACATTGTTTCATAATGCTCTTTGAATGTGTAAATTACTTGAAATTGTTTTATGCATTTCTTCTTACTTGTAGAGTTCTTACAGAACGACTACACAATGAACTGACTTTGGTGTATATAGATTTATGGCTGGAAAAAATTAATGCATCATCTATGTTAGCAGAATACTGGTCAAATATCAAACATAAGAAAATGATGACATGTTTACACACACTAATCAAATTACCTCTATCAAGTTCTTACTAATTACTCTTAAACAGTTTTGAGAGGGAAGGTGAATAAAATGAATGTTTACTGAGCATAAGAATTCAGTATGCATTAATCCACACAAATAACCTGAAATGTAAATATTACTATCCTCATTTTATAGATGAGAAAACTGAAGCTGGGAGAGCTTTAATTATTGGGTTAAGGTAAGTGAACATGTTCAACAATTTAAGAATCTTCTTTACACATGTTGGTCTCTAAAACTTTTGCTTTTTCCTTTTATACATGCTGCTTCTAACGCATCTACTAATCTAGAGGAGTCAGGCTCATTAGTTTTATTAGTTTTAATCTCGTAACAATCTGCATTTTCCACTTTTAAACAATAATGAAGAAGAGGAGAATGATAACACCTAGTATTTGTTACCTTCTAATTTATGTACAAATCTTTGTAAAAGAGGGCCTGGATCTATGTTTGAATATTCTCTTTATTAGGCAGGAAGCCAAAGAAAATTCTTAATGTTTTCTGTTTCAATTCTTTTCATCTTTAGCATAAATATGTTGCCATGTAGTTCTCCGGATGTTATCAAATATAAATGAGTTTATGTGAACAAATAAACACAATAATACCAATCATAGACTCAATAATGTTTAGCTATTGTTACTAGTTTTGGGTTTATTGCCTAATACATGCAATCCCAATATATATTCAGGAACATGCGTGTCCTTTGGGGATCTTCTTTGGGTCTTATAATTAGCTGGGGGATATCTGATTTCCTCACATCTTTCTTCTTCTCTTTTCAGAAGATAATTAAGATTGAATTTTGAAATTCTAGTTTTGAAGGTTACCTGAAAGGGCATCTGAAAGATGCCTCTAGTGCAACCCCTTTTCAAAAAGTAATTAACTTGGTCTATTCTTTCTCACTGAGCTACCATAGCCTCCCTCTTTTTCAAAGGCTTTCTCTGAAACTTCCTCTATATCATCTCTCCATACTTACTTTATTCCCAATACTCAATCATTCACTAAGCACTAACAGTAATAGCAGCAGTAGTAGAGGGAAAATGTAGGTAGATTTAAGATGTTTATGAGGAGTAAAGTATACAGCATCCAAAGAAAGACATAACTAAACCAGTTATGTGGAATACAATTATCACTTTCTTCTCCATCCTTTCATATCTGTGTGTAGGCATAACTTAGAGAAACATTTCTTGGCTTTGAGACTAGTCAGTTGCCTGTTTAAATTAATACAGTTGTATGTTTAATTCTCCTTTGTAGCATTTTTCACACTTTTTATAAATAATGATATATGCATAGTTTATTTAACATATACCTTCCCGGTGTATTCAAAATTCATTAGGGAGAACAGATAAATCCTGCAATATAGACCACCATTCTATTCCAAAATCTGGCATGGTGCCTGCAACATACTAGATACCAGATTGATTCTTAGAATCTACATATTCCTCTGCTCTTAAATTGATTCAATAACTTTTATTTATAAGAGGACAGTGAGACAGAGAGAATCAATTTTATTTAGTTTTTCATGTTGCTTTCATTACTCCAACACTTTATTGTATACATAGTGCTGGGATTCAAAGCCATGTCCTCACACATGACAGGCAAGCACTGTACCTCTGAGCAGTAGCTCCAGCCCCCTGAGCAATAACTCTTAACTTTGGTTTTCTACATTAGAAATGAAGTATTTGCAATTTATCTTCTAAAAGTGTTCTATTCCCTATCTACATTTTCTGCTTATTCCCAACACTTTTTATTTATTTTTGGCGTTTCCCCCTCTTTGGGGGGGGGATTTGTGTGTATCATTTCCGAGGTTACACTAACACTATTTTGAATGTCTATCCTCCACAACTACGCACCCCAGTCTTCTCTCTTTGTATGGCCACCACAGCATTGACCATTTTTTGTAAGAGCTCAGACCTGCTGCATGCTAACGAACCCAGGGACCTATTGATTGTATCATGTACCTTTTAAACCCTGCTCTTTGATTTCTCTGTCAAGAAATGGATATAGGAGTCTAAAGGAAAATGTTCTAAAATGTCTCATGGGCATGGAACTTGCTCTGCTTCATGCTTCTCAGAGAGATGGTTCTGAGAAACATTACTTAATGTTTCTTAGAAAGCTCCTCATGGTAGAAACATGAGTGGCTTAGAGAGATAGCCAATTCTATCCCTTATCATTGATTTGTCCTGGCTCCCCTCCCTGTTTGGCTCTGTTTTCCTCCACCTCCAGTAAAGAGCTCACACATCAGACTGTTTCAGGTTCAGCTCTGTGAGGATCTTAAATACAGCAGTGATTTGGTCAGTACAATGTGATTAAATGGCCATTGAAGTAAACTAGGATTCCAAATAGTCAATACAAATACTATAATTATGTTGTTTGTATACATTCCATTGACAGAACTTGTAACCTGTAAAATTTTCTCTCGAATTGCAATAAATTCCATAATCTGTTTGTCATGTATAAGATTCATCCGACATAAAAATCAGTTAGACTAGATTTGGATACTTTATTCATGAAACAAAACTATAGTGTAGATTGTATTTTTGTTTTCTTCAGATGAAATCAATACATTAAGAAAAGATTAGTCTGAACATCAGTTAGAGTGAATGGGAATTGGATAATATTGGCTTGGTTTTCACATTTCAAATTATTTTTTGTTAAAGTCTTTATTAATAACTAAAGATATAGAGAAGGAATAAAGGAAGTGGAATCAAGTCAGTTATTGATACAAGGCAGCATTTAAAAAAACGCTTACTTTTAGAAACATCATTTATGATAGTCTTTTTCAACATGTATGCACAATTTAAATCATGATAAAAATTAAATACTTACTATGTCACAAATTACTTTTAAAAAATATCAACAGAAGAGCAAACAGCCAGGACTGGGGCTGTGGCTCAGTGGTATCGTTCTTGCCTGCCATGAACAAGGACCCAGGTTCAAACCCCAGCACCACATACACAACTAAGTGTCAGAACAATGAAAACCAGATGAAAAACTAAATAAAGTTGATTCTCTCTCTCTTACTCTCCCTTTTTCTCTCTTAAAAAAAATGAACAAGCACCAGAAACTCCTGAGAGTACTTTGTAGAAGCAATATATTGAAGACTAAGAAAGGTAAAACTAAGGAATCTTCTGATAGCTCCAATATTGATAATGATAACACTGCAATATTAATACAATAACTTTAAGTGTAAGCACTTTTTCTCTTGGAGATGTTTTGTTGTGGGAAGAGGGAATGGGACAGATGATAGCAGTTGATACTTGAACTTTGGAGATATACACGTATATTAGCTTCAAAAGACATTGTTTGGGGGGGCTGGAGCAGTGGGTCAGTAGTTATGACAGTTACCTCACATGCACAAAGATGTGGGTTAATACCCCAGCACCACATACACAATAAAGTGTCAGAGCAATTAAAGCAAATGAAAAGCTAAACAAAAAACAAAATAATATTTTTCTTTCATTATCACTGTCCCTTTCTCTTTAAAAAAGAAAAAAAGAAATTATCTTTCTACAAGCCACCAAGTTATCTTTTTTCTCTTTTTGCTACTCCCTTAAAAGATTAAACTTAATATGGAAATCCTTTTTGCTTTTTTTAAAGAGAGAGAGAGGGTCAATTTTATTTATATTTTTTTCATCTGGTTTTTGCTTTTCCAACACTTAGTTATGTGGTACTGGAGATCAAACCTTGTTCTTTGTGCATGCCAGGCACTGAGCTACCTCTCCAGCCCTGAAAACAGTATTTTAAAACTGCCTCAAAAGAGATTGTGAAAAGTGATTTCTGATTAAGTCTGTTTTGGAAATGAGGTGAATTTTGTGACATTATCCCAGATATAAAAATTAAACATAACCTGAATCTTAGGGAATTTAAAGCATTTGATTACACTCTTCCATGGTTCAGTTTAGTCTCTGAAATATGCACATGAAATAGAAATAAAATGGAAGTCCAAACGTTTATACACAATTTAAAATTGTATTTTTAAATTTGCATATTTATAATTCAGAAAACCTGTCTCTAAGAAGGTGAATGATATTTTATAATACCAATCATAATTATATAAACAAATCTGGTGTCTAATGCAAAAATCTGAAATTTTCTTTGCAATCTCATTTGTTTTAATGCAGCTCCTGCATGTCTAGAGCTGGATTCAATTGCAACTTGTACCACTTCACGGGTAATTTGCCTGGATAATGCCTACCCCTCTTCCCCTCCCATTAGCTGAGGGGGTGACTTGGATGGACACTCTGAAGTTATGACTCAGAAGGGTGCCAGCTCCTTATGTCACTCTTCCCGCCTCCCCGCTACTACATTACTTGTGGTTAGTTTCGTGCTGAGCACATTTTCTTCCCTGTTAATACTCAGTTAGTTTTCAAGTGGCTTTGCACAACAGATGTCCTTATGTGAGTTCTCATCTTTCTTATTTCTCTTGACTTATTCTCAGCAAAGGAATCCCTGGCTATTATTCTTTGCTTAGTTCAGAAGGGAAAAAAGAAAGCAGAAAAAGAGGAGGAAGACTCATCCTAAATATCCCAAACCTTGTTTCTTAGATTTCTTCCTGTAGAGTTGTCTTGAAATACACCTCTGTTGAAAAGTTTTTGTCTTGATTTTTTTATCTACTCATGTGAATAACTTTCTCTTAAAAATATATGTATAGATATTACACAGACATTTATCAATATAATCTGCACATGCTGCCTTTATTCTAATTTTAATACAGACCCAAACCTGTGGTCATATATTAATTTTAAAGAGAATTAGCTTCTTATATCTTTTCCAACCTTTTTTTGTCACTCCTTATTTAAAGTTAAATGTTAATATGCCCCACCTTTCTTCTCTATCACACATCAAAGATGACTTTTATTCTATTTGCAATGATATACAGTGAAAAATGTTCTTAAATGCCCCTATTCATGAAATTCATTCTACAGAACACTAGAGTTAGAGAGAGTTAGATGTTTTCAGGACTAAAACCACTCTGAAATCAAGACTCTTTAAAACTATTTTTTTTAAGAGAGAAGGACACTGAAAGAGAGAGACAGAGAAAATCAATTTTATTTAGTTATCCATCTGGCATTTGCTGCTCTGATACTTAACTTGTGTATGTGGTGCTGGGGTTTGAACCCGGGTCCTCATGCAAGCCAGGCAAGCTCTATAACTGCTGAGCCACTGTTCTAGCCCTTAAAAAATATTATCAAGCATATGCTGAGGATTCATTTATTTCAAATACTTTGTCATTAGTTCAAAAAAAGGTTAGGAATCATTTTAATGAGAGTTTTTGAATCCAATCCCACCTTTTATTTTCTATACATACGTGATGTAAATTCTTGATACATTTACAAGTCATAAACCGGTGTGGTGTTAGTTACATCAGGAGACTATTAAGATCGACTTCAGTTCAATGCACAGATTCTCTCTCTTTCTCTTTCTTTCTCCCTCTCTCTTTCTCTCTCTCTCTCTCTCTCTCTCACAGACACACACACACACACACACACACACACAATTTGTAAAGGGACAACAAAAGTGAATAATTTCACCATAGTAAAACTTTATTTATAAAAACTTTTAAGGAAAAGAGAAGTGGAAATCTTCCCCAAATGTATTTTAATTCAAACCCCTATTATAGAGGTTTTTAAACATTTCTCACTAACTATAGAACTTTAGAATCCTATAGTTTCCTGTTATATTTTAAAAGAATGTGTGTATGTATACACATGAAGAAATCCCCAATCCCTTCTAGCCTCCTATTAAGCCAAGTCATTTCCTATCTGAAACATTCCATCATCCAACTTCTTCTGAGAAGGAGAGTGGGATGCTGTTAATGCATAGCCCTGGCTCACACACATGGCTGTTAGGTAATTGGGGAGAAAGAAGGGAGCCATTAGTCTGTAATTCTTAAAATTTACATCCCCTGTAATTTTCAGAGAAGGTTTTTCGTTTTTGGCATCCAAAATAGTCAGAAACACGGCTACTGCTACCAATTCATGGCATTTCTCTGGAGGGAAGGCAGACTCCCCAGTTAGCTATTTCAAGACCAAAGAAAGTGGTGATTTTATTTTCCATCTCAACTTTTTTGTAATGGCCAAATAACAGAAATTTGTTTATCCCATCTGCCTTCTTTAATGATCATGAACAGTGACAGATCCCAGAGAGAATGTACAACACGCTCTGCGTTCTGGAACCCAGTGTTATTCTCTGTCAGGAAAAATTTACAAGTCGGCTTTCATGTTTGTAAAGTTCAATTCCCAGAATAGTAAGTTATAAATAGTAATTACCATAAAATACTCCACATCAGGATGTTGTTCTAAGGAAAAAGCCCTGATATTTTGGGATTGACTTTTCCTATCTTATTTCTGGAAATACACAAATGTGGTGCAGGTGTTCTTCACACTGCTCTTTATGTTAGGCAGTTCATGAGTACGCAGGCTATTCTACATGAAGAAATGAGAAGGAACAACACACTGGCTAAATTCCTATCTATGAGAAAAAGCAGCTTCTAGGGAACTAACTTTGTGATCTTTTTGTTATTTGAAGCACAATACAAAATGCCAGATGAGCTTTGAATCACGGTCTCAGACTCAGTTCTACCTCTGACCAGGGGAACTGGGATAAGATGCACAAATCCCATGAACCCAAATGTCCTTTAAAATGAGGACCTCAGAGCTAATAATTTCTAAGTGTGAATTCTAGTAGTATTTAAACATTCGCCAACAATTTTTTGACCTTGGAGAGAACAGAACCTGAGTATTCACATTGGAATTCTTTCTGCTCTGTTCTAGCCTGGATAGCTCAGAAACACTGGACAAGCTACTTGGGTTTACTAAGCTTTGATTTCCTCATTTGAAACACAGGAAGGTTAATGCTATTTTCCTGCCTATGTTGGAAGGGAGATTCATGCAGAAAATGTGCCAAGCAAAGGTAAGGCAGCAATAGCTAGCTTATAAAATGAGGAATAGCACTTAACACCATTTTCCTCTCTCTCTCTGTCTTTAGTCGTTGCTTTCTAGGAGTTGTGATCTTACCTTATCCTGGTATAACAGCTTAAAGTATGACTACCCACTGCAGTATCTAGGTGACAATTGCATACAAACTCAGAATTTTTCATTATTGATGAAACAAATCACATACATTAATCATGAGAGTAATAATAAAAGAATTATAGTCAGTTCTGCTATCACATAGTATATATGTGTTCTTACAAAATAATCATGCAATAAAAATACAAAGTTTATTGGGAAAAGTTAGGAGAATGAAACTCAGAAAACTTCATCAGCATAAGATAGCAAAATGATATAATAAAAAGTCTGTCAGCTAAATGATTAAGGAATGCATAAATATGACAGTAAATTTGTAACTTTACCTAGAAAATGATGTTAGGTTGCAGGTGCAAGGGTTTTAGTGTGTGAATTACTCTGAAGCTGGGGAAAGGGGTCATTTGAAATTGGAAGTGTTCTAACACTAGATGTGGGTGTTTGTGTTTCCAAACATATATGACAAATTGAGGAAGCTGAAAGGTAGTTTGAGGTGTGTGTGTGTTTTGTGTATTACACTGGGCTCAGTTCAGCTGTGTTCAGCTTTCTGCCTTCACTTGGTATTTTTCACTGACAAAACCAGTCATAATCACACACAGAATTTGCACTATGTTGAAACTGTCCTTTAGTATGTACATCAATTACTTTCAAACAAATATGCTTTTTCAAAACAGAGTTTGTTAAAGAACTGATGCTATGTAGAATTCAGGTAGTATTCATTCTCATATCTAGTCTTAAGAAGATCATGCATACGGAGAGATCTAGTGGGGAATCAATAATGTAGCTTACTCTTTTTTCCCCCAGGAAGAGCCAAATTGTACTCATGCACTCATTTAATTATGGAAAATGCACATGTATGTAGAGTCATTTATATCTGTTACAGGGGGGAATATGAGTCAAGAGACTAGGGTGTGTGTGATGTGGGGGTGATTCTGGATTAAGGTTAGAGGCATATCATATTGTTACTACATATACATTTATGATTAAATAACAGTATAACTCCTCAAATAAATTTATAAAAGAAAGATCATGTATACATTTGTATGTGCATATATAGAACACTGCAGATGAAAAATGCATATCATGATTTTCTTGGTTATATCCATAGTAATATCATTCAAGGTTGAATATTTTTGAATAGTGCTGCATTTTTTTCCTCCACACCAAAGGACACAATATTTATAAAAAAAAGCTAAATAGGAGAGAAAAAAATGGGTCTTACAAAAGCCTTAGAAGAACTCTTTTTATTTAAACATTATTTTAAGTTCTACATGTGTCTCAATTTCAGTAAAAATAAGAGAGAAGGTGGTGGGAATGTAGAGATACAGAAAAGAGAACAGGGTAATGGAAATTCAGTTTAAAATGCAGACAAATCTGCCGTTTCTGCTTGATAGCCTGTAACATTTCCGTGTAGTGCACTTTGCATGGCAGAATAGCTACTAGTAATAGAATTCTCTCACAGTGGAGGTTAATTACTTTTCAGCTATAGCAAAATAAATTTCCTGTCAAGCTCATGGACAGGAATATGCCAGTGTCCCCGTTTTTACCTGCAGTTTTAATTCAGTGTTAATACCTGACACTTGCTTACATTTAGTGGACTATTCCTTTAAACAGTAGGAGTCTCAAAGAAATACTGAGGAACTGTGAGTAATGTAGTGGCAAAGTGCACGTTAAAAAAATGGTATTGCCTTTCCCAGAGAGCACTGTAAAGATTACTAACCTGCTTCTCATTTAAAAAGTAGGGGTCACCTTCCTGGTGAAGTGAAAAAAATCCAACTTTACACAAGATAAGGAACCAGGGATGTCTACCTTCCCAGTCCACCGTGAAGCAAACCCCGGCCTTCTGTTGCTTCCCACGGTGATTGGAGGGACAAATTAAGAGTCGTTCATTTCCATCTATTTTCCACTTAATAAGGCCAACCCCATTGCACAGTGTGCTGAACTTTATAAAATAATGGCCAACAGCTTCTCTTAATTATCCAGTTTGGTAGTTCAAAAATTTTTCCCACAAAATGAAATCTCTTGTCTATGACCATACTTATGTCTTGTCATTGGGACAAGCACTGTCGGTGTCACTTAATTAATCAATGCCAACTTTGGCAATCCTGAAGGACAGATGGGATAGGAAAATGAATCTATATCGCTCCCCATTGGATACACAGACAGCTGTTCAGGGGAACAGCTACACACACAGAATAAAAAAGTACAGTTCTGCTCCATTAAAAAGCTCAGACTTCATAGCTAAAATGTTTGTGATTTTCAGTGAGAAAGGAATTGATATGGAAAAGCACTTCTACACTCATTCTTTTTTCTGTAACTAATGGCTCTTTATTTTTAAAACTTCCTACCTTTCATTCTCTTCCCATGAATATTCTATAATTCTATCTGAGTAGTCAACAATAAAACCTTTCCTGATTTGGTTAATCTCATTTTCTTCTGAAATGCTATAGCATTCTATTTTGTTCCTTTCTGTGGTACTTATTATGCTGTCTTATTTAATAGCTTTAATGTAATTATTAACTATTCTCTTTTTCAATTAGTTTGCAAGTATTTTATGACTTACTGTTTTATTTTGCTTTTAATTTACTGCATCCTCTAGCATGACATTTTGAATCTAATGAAATCCTAATGAGTTATTTATTGAATTAAATTTTTGAAAGTTTAACCCTCTTCTGGTACAAATGAAATTGAGAGTAGAGACTCTTACTGTGTTAGAAACTCTTAACTTTTCTATAATTGATATTTATATTGATTCAGAATTCAGAATTCCTACAGAAAATAATATTTCACATTGCATTCCTGAGTGTTAAAATATTTTAAGGTGATTTGTCAAATATTCATATTTATTTTGATAGGTTTTGGGAAACCAGTAACCATTACCTCTTCTTTTCCCTCCTATAGTTGAAATCAAATGGAAAATAAGATACCTGAGACAGGCTTATTAAGATCAAAGACCATTTTTATAAAGCATAAATGTGAGGAGACATTTTGCTGCTAATACAACATAGTCGAATCATGTTCCCGGCTATCTCACTTCTTGATAATTCCATGAACTCTTGACAATAGCAAAACATCCCTCCAAAGTCAATTTCGTGACGGAAGAACAGACAGGATTGTGCCTCCTCTGTGGACAGGTGATATAATAATAAGCCAAGCCTACCAGGTTCAGGTTCTATGCTAAGCTTACCGATAAATGTTGTTGCTTCTCTTTGGCAAGGTACAGAAAAGAGTTGGGAAGGGAAAATGGAAGACTGAGAGAGAAACAAGAAGCATGCTCCAAATGCTTTTCTCTAATAAGTAGAAAAAAATATCATAGAATAGAATAAGCAGGGAGTAGCATTCCTGCCTAACATGTAATTAGTATGCTTATTCTTATCAACTGTCTTCAAACATGATATGCAATAATATTTGCTATGAATTGTAAACATGTAAGTTGAAAGTTAAATGGTTCTTAAAAAAATAAGTGAAATAAGAAAAATACATTAAGAAAAAACAAGTGGAAAATATTTGTGAAAATGAGGGAAGACCCAAATGACAAGTGGGGAAGGATCATTGTCTATAACTGCATGCACTGGACATGGCTATTGGAAAACAAAAAGTTCCAACTTACTAAAAAATGGAACATGTGCACCGTGGAATTTTATGGGAATTATTTAAATCATTTGTTAAACAGTTCAGAGAAATTGCTCAACCGAGAGTTTCTGAACCTGGTAAAGTCCTTCTCCATCCCATTTCTGTTTAGAGAAGAAATTAAACATGGGAAAGGAGGAATAAACAACTTTTGAATATGCTTCAATCTCCCTTAGGACAAAATGATCTGTTACAAAAAATTAGAGGTCACCATTTTTCTGTAAAGGGCCAGATAGTAAATACTGCAGGATTTATAGGTCATGTGGCTTCTGTGCCATCTACTTAACACTATTGTTTGAAACCAGCCTTAGACACATGTAAATGAGTGAGCCTGCATGTTCCCATAAAGCGTTATTTATGGACATTGTTATTTGAACTTAGGTGATTTCAATTTTACCATAAAATAATATTGTTTTGATTTCTGTCAACCATTCTCAGCTCTCAGCTTATACAGCAAGTTGAATTTGGTCTACAGTTTATAGACCTACAAAATAAAAATTAAAGTTTTAACTTGATATTATCAATTTGCTACCTCTACATAACATAGGAAAAGGTACTAATAATTAGTATTTGTACACTCTAAAATGTTATTTAACTTAATTTCTAAATATAGATTTCTGCCTTGCTTTAAACAAGTTTTTAAAAAATTAATATCCATGAGACTTTAAAAAAATTTATAAAAGGAAAAGAGGTTGGTTATGCATTGTGAATTTTGGCAAACCACCATTTCAGTCTACACTTGAACAGGTCTTAAGCTAATAGATTTAGAAGAAAAACAGAAAAGGTCAGGGGAAGAAGCCTACACAGTTGTAGGACTTTTAAGTTTCCGTCTAATTTGGGGGCACAGGATAGGGACTTAGAAGCACTATGAGGGCTATCCAATTACACAGAAAAATCTTAAGCAAAGGCAAACAAGTGACATTTACCTTCCTGCTTATTTCATAAAAGGGCAAAGAAGAACATATCTCCTAGACAGCTTCACTGTTTTCTGTGGGAAACAAAACTGGAGGCTTCTGGGGAGTAACACTCACTGAAGCTCAATTTAGACAGCAACGGATGGTTACTGCCTTAACAGTACTGACTCAACAGACACCTACCATTAATTTGGGAGTTGAACATACCCATTGCTTTCTCTTTGTCTCTGAAATTGGCGTTAATGTTCCCTAATCTTGATTTACTTTCCTTCTTTCCTTTTCCTTCTTCCTCAGTTTTTTCTTTTATCTTCATGGAAATTACTCATTATTAAAATAATGAGTAATAAATATAATTTCATCTTTTATACTCCCCTTCCATGGAATAAAGGTTGTTAAGTATTTGTTTTGTACACAGATTTGCATAAGTATGAATATGTAAGTATGTGAGATGAGTCAGATTTTGATGTATTTTAACCATAGCATTATGCTACGGTTTTCTGCATTCTTTCTTTTTACTGTTTTGTATTATTTTACAATGCAATTGTCAAATATGAAAATACGGGAAGCTTTCAAATTCGATACACACTTATTTTTTATTTCCTTTATTTGCTTTCCTTGCATTGATTTTTATGAGAAGGATAAGGCATTATATATGTAGTCTGCCTTTCATAGGTGAGTTTTAACATTTCTACTTTATCTTCTGTATATATATATATATATATATATATACATATCTATACATGTATATATATAATATATATTTATATTTATATATATTAAAGAGAATAATATATATAATAAAATTGTTGAACTACATGTGCTATACACTGTTTTCCATTTGTAGTTTTCTGTGATTCTTTGAAACCATTTCTATTTACTTCTGTTGTACTTTGAGTTACAAAAAAGAAAAAAAGTTGAACAAGGAAGAAATTGCCCTTAAAATGAAATATCAATTAAATTAGTAAAATAGTTGCCTGCAAAATGTTTTTAATATTTTATGTTATGGTTATTAGAAAATCTAAATAATTAATATAAAATAAACTAACCAAAATCTAGGTTACTCAAATATATTTGATTTTTTGTTGTTGTTTGGTGCTGTGGGTTGAACCCAGATCCTAATGCATGCTAGATAAGCATTGTACGATTGAGCTATACCCTCAGTTTTTTTATTTTTAGACATGGTCTGGTTACATTGCCTAGACTGGTCTCAAACTTATCCTCCTGTCTTGGCCTGTGGAATAGCTAAGATTATATGCATGTGCCAAAACACCTGGTTTTTCATATTTGAATTTTATTTTTAAAGGAAAATCACTATTTAAAGAAAAAATTAGAAAAAAAAATTAGCCTCTCTCTAATTCTTTCTGCTTGGACATTTACTTCAAATGATGGGAAGGAAAGATTGAAAAATGTCAAGACTTTTAAGCAACCTCTCAAGCCAATTCCTGGCTGGTATATGCAGGCTGATGTTGGTGGTTCTTATGTGAACTTCCACATGGCCCACATTCTGTGGTAGAAAATCCCCTATAACAAAGCCAAAGTGCTTATTTCTGGAGAAGAAGATTGTGGTTTATGCAATGTTACTCTGCTCATAATTTATCTAAGGTTTATAATTTACAGAGGGTCTGCTGTTCACCTCATTCATCACAGTGAGACACCAAGGAGAGGAAAGTTGTATACATAAAAATTAAAAAATCTATTCACTGACCTTGGTGTGTTTTCATTTCTTGGTCAACTTTGTTTGTTGTATTTAACTCTTACTGGTTTATTCTGGACTCCAAAAGAAAAATGAATCTGGTGATCTCCTATAGAAACTGCCTCCAAGTTAGTCTGCAGGTTTCCCTTGCCATTTTGTGTCCTTATTAATGATACTAAATAGTAAAATTATTGTAAGCTGAAAAAATATCACAATTGTCCCACCAGATTTCTTATTTTTCATTAGTATTAAAACATATGCTTGTTTTAGAAGATATTTGAAATAAATATAGCAATTGAATTTTCTTTCTCCCTCTTGCTAAACTTTGTTACAGAGAAACAGGATAATATACAATTTAAGAGATCAGATTCCAAATCCAGACTACCTGATTCAATTCTAAACTCAACCACTTTCATCTGAGTGACTCAAATCAAGTCATTTACATTATTCATACATTGATTTTCTTATTTATTAAGGAGGATAACAATAGTATCCCTACCTTCTTTAGAAACGTATAATCAGGGGAGTTGCAGGTTATGAAGCACTTGGAGCATTCCTGTCCCATATCATAAAAATGGCAGAAAGTATCATAAGTTCCCTGGAGGCACTTACTTTTTCCATCTGTTATAGACTGAATGCTGGTCCCCTTATAATGGCTGTTTTGGAGATGGGATCTCTAAGGGACTGATTAAGGTTAAATGTGGTACTAAGAGTGACTAATTCTCATCTTTTAGGATTGGTGTGCCTATAAGAAAATACACAAGAGAGTTTACTCTACATACAGGAACTCAGGAAAAGCCATACAAGCATGCAGGGAGGTCTTTGTCTGTAGCCCAAAGGGGGAGACCTTGACAGACACCTATCCTGCTGACACCTTAATTGGACTTGCAATTTCTGTAAGTGTAAGGAAATAAAATTCTTTTATTTAAACCACCAGTGCTTGATATTTAGTTATAGCAGCCTGAGCTATCTAACACAATGTCTTAGCTCTCTAAAAAGACTTATAAAATTAGTTGAAAATATTTGCTTCTATTCCTTGGAATTTTTATTTCAAAATTTTATCTACTTTTTCTTTAGTACTCCCCCACCAAAACAATTTTCTTTATTTAAATTTTCAATTAAGCTAGCATGTAAAAGATATATTCACTCAATAGAAACAGGAATTTTAAGATGGGACAAAGAGCTAAGCCAAGGTTATGCCCTCAAATAAAAGAAAACATCGATCTATATATTGATGAAATTCCCATCAAAATCTCACCATTGTTTTGTAAACACAGAAAAGTTTATTTTTAAATGTATACAGAAAAGCACAGGATATAAAATAACTAAAATGGTCTTGGAAAAGAAGAATAAAGTGATAAGAATCTATTATTAAGTTTTGCATATACACGTAATGATCAGAAGAGAGAGATATTGGTGGAAAGACAAGCACATAAATTAATTTGAACAGAATATAGGATCCAGAAATATATATATATATATATTATATATATATATATTATATATATAATATATATATATAATCAACTGTTTTGGCAAAGTTACAAAACCAATTTAATGGATTCAAATCCATTAATTTAATTTCAATGAATGGTAGTAGAGCAATACAACTTTCATGTATACAAATATGACCTCAATGTAAACCCAAAAAGTTACCTAAAAATTAATTCAAATTGTCTCATGGACTTAAATGTAAAGCTACAAAATTTTTAGAAAAAAAAAATTAAGATAAAATCTTCAGTATCTAGCACAGGCTAAAAATTTTTAGATTCTGATCCCAAAAACATAATCCATGAAAGGTAAAATAGAATGGACCTCAGCAAAATTAAAAACTGTGAAAAAGACAGGTGCAGTGTCACATGCCTGTAATCCCAGCGGCTTGGGAAGCTGAGGCAAGAGGATCACAAGTTCAAAACTAGCCTCAGCAATTTAGTGAGACCCTAAGCAAAATAGGAAGGCCCTGACTCAAATAAAAATATTAAAATAAAAAATGGGCTGGAAATGCAGCTTAGTGGTTAGGCACCCCTAGGTTCAATCCTTAGTGGCAAAAAAAGAAATCTTTGTGAAACAGAATAGAAATATATTCTCAGTGCAGCTGATGGAAGCGCAAGTTATAGATTGGGAGAGAATATTTGCAAATGATGTGTCTGATAAGGGATTAATATCTAGAATTAGTGACTGAAGTTCTTAAGGTTAACAATTAGCAGGAAATAGAGAGTCTACTTAGAAAATGGAAAAAAAGACATGATCAGCATTTCACAGAAGATGATAAGCAGGTGGCAAGTAAGCTTGTGAATGATATTCAAGAAATGCAAATTTTAAGCACTGTAAGATATTAGTACCTGTCAGAATGTTTAAACAGAGTGACAACAAGTGATGGAGAAGATGTAGAAAAACTGGATCAATCATTTGTTGCCAATAGAAATATAAAATAATACAATATTAGAAAGCAGATTGGCAAATTTTTGTAAAACTAAAACTTGTGATTACCATATCACCCTGCAATTGAGTTCTAGAGTATTTATCCCAAAGAAATGAAAACATTTTTTCAAAGAACAACATGTCAGGAATGTTTTTAACAACTCTATTTAGACAGTACATTACTGGAAAAACTGCAAATGTCCTTCAACTGGGTAAACTGTTAAACAAACTGAAGTGTATACATAATATGAAATACTACTTAGGAATAAAAAGGAAGGAAACATTGGTATTTGCACAGGCCTAGATGGGTTCTGAAAAGGTTATCCTGTTTGGGAAAAAAAGCCAGTCCCCAAAGATTTATACTGCAAGATTCCATCTACGTAACATCCCTGCAGTGACACAATTATACAAGTAAAGAACATGTTAGGGGTCACCAGAGGTGACCATGGTGGGTGGAAAGAAAGGGATAGTATAATGGATTTCTATAGTGACATAATTGCTCTTGACTGTAGTGGTGACTATAGTAGTGGGTACAAAAAACCTTGTGAAATACAAATAAGATTGATGGGTTGGATAAATGTCAACAACGTGAGTCAAGTGTAAAATTGATCTGTTATTTCCTAATATATCAAATGTATAATTATCTCAAAAATAAAATTTGAATTTCAAAAAGTAAATAAGAACAAAATAAAAACATGAGAGATAGTGCTAATTCCTTAACCTTGTGATTTTATATCACCAGGTGATAGAGGCATTATGAGTACAAAGATTTAGTACAGCATGGTGCCTAGAATATGTATAGTTTGTACATTTCTTTGTTCTCCTATTGTGTAATCCTAAAAATGTGAGAGCTTTATGGCCTTGAAAACTACAATTTGCATTAGGACTTGATAGAATAATTAAGACTACAGGAATTACCATGCAGAGAATTCATCTCAAGTACCCCAATAAAAGAAAAAGTTGAACTTTTGACATGGATGTAAAGCAGGCCCAGAAGCTGCTGTTCAGCATAGTTTGATTCTTGGATTCAATTTCTGAGCACTTTGAAGTCATTTTATGCCACTTGACTCAAATCTTTCATCTCGGTGAAAATTTGTTAGTTAAATGTCATCTCCTTAGTGTTAGTCTATATGCTTCACAGAGGGAACCAGGTTGCCTTACAAGGTTTAATAAGACCCTTCTAGCTTGGGCACCATGCCTAAACAGCTGAGGAAGCCTTTCACTCTAGAGGATCCTGGCTGTAGGATAGCTTTGCTATCAGTATGTGTACCAAGTAGAAATAACATATTTAACACTCTCAATGAATTGTAGCCTCATTCCTGCTGAGAACATCCTCCTGGTTTTTGTAACTCTTTTAGCGTTATTTCTTCCTCGTTTCTACTAACATAGTGCTTCACAAGTAGCTGTTACTGTGATTTGTAAAAAAAAAAAAAAGAAAAAAAAATATATATAGTGGGGATTTCTTGCTCAGAGTAGCTCTCTCCATGGGCTGCAGTCTGTCTACTTTGAAGGTCCCATCTGGTTCTCACAAGGTTTGAGGTGGCCTCTGTGGTGATAAGAGTGTCAACAGAGTCAGGGACAGCAACATCTGGGCACTATTAATCACAGATAATTCTAAAAAATTAAATGTGAACTTCAAAACTTATTTTTGGTTATCAAAACAAGACAACAGCATATCATAGTCACAGATTAGTATATTTCACAGGGTACTGAAAATATATCAGTATTCAGTAACTCACATGACTCATTTAGAAGCCAAAAAACCCCACTTTTCTTTGCTTTAAAAATATAGCATGTGAAACTATATTTAGTCTTGGCATGATATCATGTGTAATTGCTAAGATGGTATTATTTTCAATCAAAATAATTGCTAGATATCAATATAATCTGTGGTGCTGGAAGCATTTAGTTACACTATCACTTAATAACAGGATAATTAATATGTGTCATCATTTTAATATTGTTGTCTTAAAGTTTTAATTATTACTATAAATGAACGCTCTCTCCATAAGCAGACTTTTAAAAAGTAGCAATTCTTTTGATGCAGCAGTCAACTGAAAATATGTGTACATGATAATTTATTTTGGAGGAAGTGGAAATAAGAGAAAGAAGGAATTAACTTTTACCACTCTGACAATGAAGAAGCCAAGGTTAAACAAATAAATGTAGCTTAGATAGTATCTTTCAAAGCCAATAGCAGCTAGTCTGTCATTCTCTGCTTGCTCAGAGCCCTTCTATATAATACACGATTATTAACAAGAACTCTATCTTCTAATCTTGACTGCCTTAAAAACATTAACAGGGGCCATTTATCATCATATTTCTTATTAAAGCTTGGAAAAAACACCACACAGCAGTCTCTTGGAAGTCATAACTGTGAAGAAAATCACCCTCTGTTATTTTCCCACTGATTGTAGCTAATGTTAAAAATAATTACTATTACAAGATTTGCCTGTACTTTAATTGCCAATTTTCACAGATTCAGTAGCTTAAATTTCCATTCCTATCATGTAGAATTATTCATAACCACCCTTTTCCCCCTTTATTTTGATGTTTTGAATTATTCAGGATAGTTTTGAGGTTGCCTTCTCTGCTGTCCCAGCAAAATCAGTTTCCTAATGAAAATGCATGGAACAGTCATTGGGCTTCGTAACACTGTTAAAGCAAAATATACGTAAGACTTGTTTAGGTTGACAAGACAGTAAAAAAAAAAAAAAATATGATGTCTTCCTTCATCCTTCATGTGTTATTTATTCTTTTTCACAATTCTTGCTCCACTTATTAAGGATTTTTTAGATAATATTTGTCTTCCATTTACTGCCTTTAAGGAATATATTTCAGAAAATAATTGATCATTTTTCTCATTCCATAAAGAAGCTAATATTTTTCAGTTCTGGATGTTTGGAGGAACTGAAATCAAGCATCCTCTTTTCAGTGGCCTGAATCTTTCCAGAGCTTCCACATTCCTTTAAAGAATATGAATATATGTGTTTCTTCTCCTCCTTTTCCAACATCAAGGTTATCATATTATAAACCCCTGATTAGCACTTTACTTTTTTAAGTTCATAATATAGCTTCAAGATAGTTCTTTAATGAAATATAAATTTTTACTCCTGCATATGCTTGCATAATAATTTAACCAAGGCCTATTAATGGTTGTTATGATGCTTCACCTTTGCCTTTTTGCTGTCTCACCATGCTCCTTCAAATATTCTTGTGTTCATTACATTTATCTGCAATCACAGGAAAAAATACCTGAATGTGATAAGCATAGATAATATCTATGCTTTGTAATATTATCAATATTACAAAATATATAAAATATCAATATTATAAAATTGCAATCTAAAACAAGTTTTCTCAACACAACAATATTAACCTTTTGGGCCAGATAATGCTGTGTTGTGGAAGGCTGTGTTGTACAATGCATGATGTTGTGACATTCCTGGCCTCCATTCACTAGATTCCACTAGCAACAGCCCTTCCAATTGTGACATCCAAAAATGTCGCCAGATACTGCCAAAAATTGGCTGAAAGGGAAAATGTCTCCAAATTCACTGGAGACATTTGCTTTAGGTTATTTTGTCAAGTAACGGCTCTAGTAGCTGGGTGAGAATATCTATTTTCCCTATGTATAACATACGATAACAAACTTTGATGAAACTTTTGATAATTTTGTGGGGAATTGAATTGAATCTCTATGTCAATTATGAGTGAGCATTTGGCCATATTTTTGTAGCATTTTAAATTAATTGCTGGTTATATCCTTTTTTTATTTTCCATTTGACTTTTGCCCTATTTGTACTTTCTATTGAATTTATCATGTTTCCTTATGAATTTCTAAAAACATCTATGAAATATATATATATATTTTTAGAGTTTATAATTTGTTTTCCAACTTTCATAATAATGCTTTGATCTAATAAATTTTTAAAAATTATAGCATTTATTTGAATTTACCAACCTTTATTTAATGACTTCTGATTTTAGTGATAATTAGCAAGTCCTCTGCATTCCATGATTTTTATGGAGTTCCACCATATTTTTGTCTAGTGCATTTATGGCTTTTTTCATATAAATCTATCACACTTAAAATGCATCCAGTATTCAGGGTGTCAATTTGGTTTCTGAAGATTTCTTTATAATTTTAAAATCATAATAGTATTTTATAGTCTACAGATATTCCCTGACTTGTGATGGTTCAACTCACAATTGTTAAACTTCATGATGGCACAAAATTGTACCGTAGAAAATGTACTGCAAATTGTGAATGCTGATCTTTTCTGGGATGCTGTGTGATACTCTTTCAGGATGCTGTGCTGTGGCAGTGAGCCACAGCCTCCAGTCAGCCATGTGGTCAGGAGGATAAACAAGTGATACAGTGTACTGTATTACTGAACCATCATGTTTGATAAGTTAGACATATTAAATTCTTTTTGGACATACCATAGATTTATCAGGATAGAAACCAACATAAGTTGAGACGCATTTGTACTTTTAGCTAATGAAAACACAAGGTTAATCAAAAGACCATTGATTTAGAACACACTTCCAGGGACAGTCTGAAATTACCATTTAGTTTCCTGCACAAGTTTTGGATTCTTTTTTTATGTTCTACAGAAAGGGAGTGCATAGTAGAGTCAGTGTTCTAATTTTAAAATTAATTTTAAATTATATTTTTTCTTTCTAAATTGTAAAAATGCTTTTATTATAGTTTTTTCTTCATATAGTATCCAAAATCTCAAATGGAGCTTTATATTCAAAGAAAAAATATTACTATAATATTTGTAACATGTGAAATGATATATAGGCACTCTACTGAAGCTTTTAATATTAGAAGCATAAAGTGTATCCTGTGAAGATGTGACTGTGACTTTAAAAGAAATTCTTTTATAATAAGAATCAGTGCATATGGACTAAAACTTCCTCCTGAGGCAGGTTTATTTTTAGGTAAAACCACAGAATCTAATCAGGTTTCCCGTTATAATGTAAAGTGGAAATATAAAGATGCCTGATTATTTTGTGTTAGGACCAACCGTTTCATTCTATCATCTGTCTTTTTCTATCACCTCCACTGTGATATCCTGGAATGGGGCTCCTGACACATAATAGAAAGCTTCAGAGGAAACATTAATATGTTCCTTAGTTCAAGTAGTTCATGTTATCACAGAAGCAAATGAAAAGTCTCCCGACCTTTTCATTTACTTCTACGACAACATGCTCTGAGAGGAAAAGATTTTTGCCAGCTGTTTTAGTTTTAAATTACAGTGCCATGATTGGTTTCATTTCTGGGTCACCCATGGCAACCATTATATGCAAGTGCAAGATGAGCAATGGATGCATGTGAAATTCTCAAGAATTGGAGTTCAAATGCTCTGCATTGTTATCAAAGAAGGTTTGTTAATTTGGATCTAGTGGGGTAGTAGAATAGTATTTGTTCATTACTTTCTAACTTCTTCCTTTTTGTCTTTTAAAAATACATGTCCTTTTAAAACAGTATTTTTGCATAACCTTCCCAATAATAGAAATATCTTTCCAACAGGTTTGGGGCATGTTTCACTGGCTTCTGACAGGCTTTGTGGAAAAAGCAAAATAGCTTCAAAAGATAGTGAAGTAAAGGTTACTATTTTATGTTATCACTTTCCCCTCTTAAGAATGTCATA
The DNA here is from genome assembly GCA_004027875.1 of Aplodontia rufa. NCBI lineage: Eukaryota > Metazoa > Chordata > Mammalia > Rodentia > Aplodontiidae > Aplodontia > Aplodontia rufa. The sequence continues at coordinate 31,583 of PVKS010019024.1, forward strand.
TTATAAGTGACTGGTTTTAATTCCTACTGATATTGCTAGGTTGTCTTCTTTGTTGTGATTAGTTACCTATTATTTGTTTGTTTATTGTTTTTCGCCTTCCCAATTTTTCTCAGAAGCCTAGGAACCCTAGTAAATAGAGCCATGGCTTCTGACAGCTCAGTTTTCCCAAGGTGTGCCTGCAGATTAGAACCCACAATGATGCCTTAGAATGCCTGGGAGGAGGGGCCTCACTTCAATGATAAATTTCTACTTTCCAATATCCCTTACTTTCCTACCATTCTGTTGTACCATAAAACACATTCTGATAATGCTTGAAGGCAGAAGTGAGCACGTTTAGTTAGAAAGTACCAGTAGCAGTGTGATCTCTGATATGACTCTTTAATTCCTCAGAGTAGTGTGACAGCATAACACCTAATCAAATTGCCATGGCTATGTTCTAATAAAAGTTTATTTGTGAATACTGAAATTTTATTTTCATTTAATTTGGAAAAGTCATAATGGGTTAAACTCCATTTGATATTTTCAAACAGTAAAACAATGTAAGTACTATTCCTTAACTTGGAGGCACACAAAAACCCAGGAAGAAGGACAGATTTATCCCACAAGCCATGGTTTCCTGGCTTAACCTAAGCAATGATTTTTTTTTTTTTTTTAAGAGAGAAGGACAGTGGGGTTGGGGATTTAGCTCAGTGGCAGAGTGCTTACCTAGCACGCTCAAGGCCCCGAGTTCGGTCCTCAGACCTGGAAAAAAAAAGAGAGAGAGAGAGAGAGAAAGAGAGTGAGAGAGAGACAGAATCAATTTTTATTGAGCTTTTCACACAGCTTTCGTTGCTTTGACACTTAGCTATGTACGTGGGTGCTGGGGTTTGAACCAGTGTACTTGTGCATGCCAGGCAAGTGCCTTAACAGCCAAGTCACCATTCTAGTCCCCTAAGCAATGATTTTAAGTTGAATGTGAATTAGAATCAAGTGGAAGTCCAGTTAAATCATATTTCTGGGTCACACAATTTCTGTCTTAGTAATTTTGGGTAGAGTTCAAGAAATGTGTCTCTGGGATGCTTCCAGGTGATGCTTAAAATTTTGGTCTGGGGTACACACTTTGAGATCCATGGATGCAGGTCAGGGATTGGCAACTTTTTCTGTGAAGTGTCAGAAAAGAAAAATTTTCAACAGACTATATAGTTTCTGTTGCAACTATTCACACTTACCACTGTAGCAAAAAAAAAAAAAAAAAGAGCAATACAGAATATACAATGAATAGATGTGCTGTGTTCTAATAAAACTTTATGAAAACAGGCATGGAGCTGCATTTGATCTGAGGATGGAGATTGTTTTCATATGACCTAAAGGTCTCTTTATTTAATTATAAAGGAAGAATTAAAGGATGTGCTAATATTATTTTAGTGAATAAAGTTTAACTTTCCAAGCACATAAAAATAAAAGAAATTTCAAAGATTTTCTTAAATAGTTTATAGCAATTAGATCTATGTCAGACTTCCCTGAAAAATTATCAACATTAGAAAAAAAATCTGAAGTAACTAATGAAATTTTTGTGGAAAAAAGAAAAATATTGATCATTCCTTTTTTTATTTTCCATTGATTGAACTGTTATTGACTTAGAAGATCTGATTATTTTCATTTTTAGATATTTATCAAACTAGCTTGAGATCCACTATTATAAAAATGCACCTTCTAAGCTGTAGGTTTTCTTCAAATGTTAATGATTTTACTTTTACTACATGTTCCAGAGATGCTACCTTGGTTTTACTTTTCAAGCATTATACTGAATTTTGCATCAGGAATTTATTATACATGCATCATCTTTGCAAGTATCTCGGAGAATCCCTGAGAACATCTGTGTACATGTGTACATGCATGAGTATGTGTATACAATTCTAGTTTTTAAACCATATCTTTGTGTCACTATTTCTATGTGTTTGGTTAAATTTTTTCCTATCACACATTCTCAAAATATATTGTTTTGCTTTTTCTTTATTTGTAGTTTAAAATTAAAATATAGGAAGCTTGATAGAGCCCTTCAGATATATGTGTTGTTGCTTTACCTTATGATAAATAGGCTCCACATTATGCCTGGAGTACACTAATTACCAAAATTAGGCTTTTTTTCTGAGATGCAGCATTAACATCAACTGCTCTAGCTCTTCCAAGCCCACTGCTCAGCCCTCCACCTCATTAGGTTCTTTTAGAAGAGACTCTTCTAATATTTTGCTTGGTGGAAATATCTGATTGCATATCATTTCATTGTATAGAATTTCAAATAACAGACTTGTTTTTAGGCCCTCCTTTCTCCCATTCTGATCATGCTTTCTATCTTTGAGTTTGAATATTTTCAAACTAATATGTAACATCACACTCTTTCTATATATGTGCAACACCTTCATATTTCTTTTCCTGGAAAGCCAATGCCAATGATAGTAATAGAACCAGAAAAAAATTAGAAAAATAAAGAATGGTCCTAAAATGGAAAAGAATTGACTAATATTAAGTTCATGAAATAAACCCTTAAATTTAGACGGATGACAGTTATTATTGCCATTTCTCATAGATTAACAGAAACTAAGCTAAAATTGTACATTGTTAGTACTTTTGGAGGTGAAAATTATTTGGCTTTCAGTAATCCAGAATACATTTATTAATTCAGTCCAAACATCTGGTTTCCTCTTATTGCTCTCCTCATATTAGGACTACATATATCCCTGAAAATCTCTTAGACCCATAGTTCTTTTTTTCTGATGGGTAAAGGGACAATGGAAATCATTTCAGCCAAAGAAACACCATCTAAATGCTTTATTTCAAATAGTTTATGAGTTTCCTTAAAATATGTTCATAAGTTTTCTATCCAAACGCTAAGTGGATTACAAGTGTTATAAAATGCCTTTGGTTTGATACGGTGTGACAGCACATGTCAAAGTCAATTGCTGTCAAATCTAATTTATTACTTTATTGAAAAGTTGGACATATTGAAGTTAAGCTTAATTGAGATTGCTCATTACCAGCACTCTTCCCAGAATGGAAATGTAAAGTGAATGCCACTTGTAAAGAGGAAAAAGTTTCAGCAATACATAATGTAAAAATAGCATTTGATGAGCAAATAAGAATGATATGTAAGGCACACTATTATCAGCAACCACAACTGTTCCTGCTGCAGTTCTGTGGCACAAGCTCTGCAAAGGAAGCCAAAGCAATCATAGCATTTTTATAGCAAGGCTGTTCAGGCTTTTCTAGTACTCATTGTGTCAGCACTTTAATTATAAATTCTATTCTGTATGAGTTTATAGCAAATCTGCAAACCCACCAAAATTATTTAAAAAACTCACTTGGGTTTAAGATAAAATGATTTAAGAATGTTTTAAAATGCTGATCAGAGTGGTTCATGTATCTATCAAACAGCAAACACATCAATTAATATGTACACTAAAAAGCTCTTGAAGCAAATGGACAATGAATACAAAATTGAGTAATCCAAAAATGTCTAGAAATATATAGCATCCACAAGAAGCATGTGAATGGAAAATATAAGAAATGCTTTTCTTGAAAAATTTAAAATAATAGTTTAGAAATACAATCACAGATATCATAGCACAGCATTTACAAAAACTACAACAGGGTAAATAGAATTGTATGCTTTACAAAATATGGCAAGTCAAGAAAGAAAAGATTACATCTAAATTTTATTCTAAATTATGTACATTAAGTTTTGCCCATTATATGTGCTCAATTTGAATTAAAAACACATATATTGGGGCTGGAGCGGTGGCTTGGCAGTTACTAAGCTTGCCCAGCAAGCGCAGGTACACGAGTTCAAACCCCAGCACCCACGTGCACAACTAAGTGTGAGAGCAACGAAAGTCATGTAACAAACTCAATAAAAATTGATTCTCTTTGTCTCTGTCTTTCTCACTGTCCTTTTCTCTTTAAAAAAAACAGATATATCATCAAAAGCACATCTGTGTTAACAAATAACATTTTTCAACAGTGCACATGAACATTATTGATTTATTATACTCCCCCTATTTTAGTCTATCATTTCAGTTTATGAAATATACTTTCATTTGTGTATGAATAAAATAAAATTTGAAGATCAAGTATTTTACCTTAGAGAATATGGATATTTTTATTCCACTTACCTTTCCAATATTTATTCTAAGTAACTTTTTTCCTGTACGTCAATAGGAAAACAAATCTAGTTTTAAAGTGGAATTATCAAGAGACGGATCTAGCTGCTAAGCAAAACCTTCAGACTCATCTTTTGAAAACTTTAACATCATCCTTTACTCTAAAATGGTCCTAATGGTGAACTTTTTATGTAATACCCAGTTCTTTCCCAAATTTTTTAATTAAGTAGTTGAATTATTGTACAATCATAAATGCATATAAAATAAAAATATGATATGCATTTGTTCTTAAACCAGAATTACCCCCATATTGCCCACATACTAGCCTCTTGATTCTATAATTCATCCCTACAAGCAATAAAAATGCTTAGATTATGAATTTTCCAGAATTAAATGTTTGCAGAAGTATTATTTGGATTCTGAGTGGGGGGTAAAGAGTATGCTACGTTGTTGATTGTCTCCCTAGATCCCTTCTTGTTATCCCTCCTTTTCCCCTCACCTCAACCTATCCCCCCATCACATATCTATGATTGCTCTAGATTATGTTTTGCTACATCTTTGTTGGTCTAATACATGAGTCTGACAACTTTTCACCCAACTTGGGTTTTGCTTTACGCTCCACAAATGAGTGAAAACGTTCAATCCTTAACTCTCTGGGTTTGGCTAACTTTGCTCAACATGAGTTCTTCCATTGCCATCCCTTTACCTTCAAAAGGCTGCAATATCATTGTATCTAATTGCAGAGTAGAAGTCCACTGTATATACATATATATCACAGTTTTGGGATCCATTCATCCAGTGAGGAGCATTTGAGTTGGTTCCATAATTTAGCTATTGTAAATTGAGCTGCTATGAACATAAATTTTGCTGTGTTTCTGTAATGTGGTGATTCTAACTCCTCTGGGAAAATACCCAGTGGAGGGGTAGCTGAATCTTTATGGTGGATCCATCCTTAATTTTTTTAGGATTCTCCACAATGCTTTCCAGAGTGCAGTACCAGTCTGCAGTTCCACCAAGAGTGTGCTAGTGTTCCTATCTGCTGCAACCCCTCCAGCATCTGTTATTGTTCATATTCTTCATCTTTGTCAATCTGACTGTAGTGAGGGGAAATCTTAGAACACTTTCTCATGTATTCATTGTCTTGCTCAATTTCCTCTGTTGAGAAGTTTCTATTTAGTTCTTTGGCCCATTTATTGATAGGATTGTTTGTATTTTTTTGAGTCTTTCTTAAAATTTGAATCTTAGTCCCATGTCAGAGGAATCACAGACCACCATGATTATCTCCCATTCTGCAGGCTGTCTTTAGACAGTTTTGACCAATTCTTTTGCTGAGCAGAAGATCTTCCCCTATTTTTTTTTAAAGGAGAGGGACAGTGAGAGAGAGAGAGAGAGAGAATCAATTTTATTTATTTTTTTGTGTAGCTTTTGTTGCTCCAACACTTCATTGTGTACGTGGTGCTAGGGTTTGAACTCGTGTTCTTGGGCATGCCATGCAAGAGCTGTAACTGCTGAGCCACCGCTCTAGCCCTTATGCAACATTTTTAAATCATTATATGAAGTATCCCAACTGACTGTAATTCCAGGTGTATCATGATAATACTGCCTGTTGTTACCACAAAAGGGCGGTAATGATGAGTGAAGTATGGAGAGGTAGGTGAGGAAAGTGTTTTCATCATTGCCAATAGTAGTATTAATAAAATTCTATAGTTATTAATACATTTTGATTCTGTACTAAACTTAAGCCTTTAAAAGTTAAGCAATAAAGGCACTACTAAAAATTTTAAAAACATTTTCAACTAAATTTTCAAATGATTTTGCTGTTTTTTTATATGAAGTCATGGTGAAATAGTGCTAACATAAGAAAGAAAAAAAAAGCAGTGTTCTAAATTCCTTGCCCAGGCAGTGATGGAAATTGATAAACCCTGGAAACTCACTTTAGATCTAAGAAATTTTCTTTCCCTTTTACAGCTTTGTTTTTATTCTCTTTATCGTATCATAACATAAGAGTGATGCTTAGATCAGTACCAGAGCCAATGGCTGTTGTCAGACTGTGTCACAACATTAAGATTTTAAACTTTGAAGTGCTTTTCATAGTAACTTTTTCTGTACCATTACTTAAAAGACATAACTGTTGCTTGTCTGACAGGGCTTCTTAAAGATGAATGGTTGCTCAAAATGGTTAAGGAAAGTTAAAGAAGTTTATGCAAAAGAGCCATTCAAAGACTGTAGCATTGGTGAATTTCAAATTCCACAGACTATTGAATCATTATAATGATGAATCGACTCTACTATTTTCAAATAATATACAGATCTTGTTTGAAATGCTGAATTTGCTGTATTATAATTGGTAGTGTGGGAAAACTCTGATCTTTTCAGTCTTCAATAAAGAAATGTACCACCCATTTTGACATCCATAAATATATTGAATATAACATGATTATTATATCACACTGTAATTGGATATTTTAACTGAATATTATGTTAAATTTTGTATCCTACATTTACAATTTAGTTATATTCCAAAGACACTTTTGAGATTTTTCTTCAGAAAGCTTATATTCAGCTATCAATCATTGCTTAAATATTTTTCACCTCTTCTTCAAGGTGTCATTATCAATGATAATTATTATCAATATGCGTAAATGTGTGTAAGACTGTTGATTTTGTATGACATGTACATGTAAACAGCATTTTTGGGTTATAGCAATTGTTTAAGAAATTGGGGTACAAATGAATGGGTTTGAAATTGTTTCTGAGTTTTGTGTTCCAGACTTATTAAACACAATATATCAGCAATGAAAGTAAGACTTTTAGACTGTCTAAAGAAAAAACACCTTTAGTTGAGACAGTGATTTTTCCTGTAGTAGAAATCTATAGACTTAGAGACTTGGGATTTTTTCTTTCTTCTATTTCTAACTTCTTTGTGTTAGATTGGTCCCCCTGATACTATCATTTACCAGAAAAACCACATTTATTATTTACAATGATACCAGTTGTCTTGAATCATGCATGTTTCTCTTTTCTTGTTCCTAATTGCCTAACTTGTCACTTATGCCTGTAGGTTCATAATCATAGACTCCAACAATGTTCCAGAAGTCTAGGTGATGATGATGATGATGATCATGATCATGATCATCATCATCATCATGGGTACTAGTAGTAGTTTGGGGATAGAACTCAGGGGAGCTTTAGTGCTGATCTACATCCCCAGTTCCCTTTATTTTTTATTTTGAGACAGGGTCTCCCTAAGTTGCCAAAGGCCTCACAAAGTTGCTGACACTGGCCTTGAACTTTCAATTCTTCTGCCTCAGGGTCTGGAGTCACTGAAATTACTGGCATGAACCACTACACCAGACCAGAAGTCTACCATATTAATATTAAAAACATTAAAAACATTGTTTTATTCTCTTAGAAGTATAGCATAACTATATATATATATATATATATATATATATATATATATATATATATTGGTTGTTTGGTTTTAATTTAAATAAGTGCAGATTTACTTTATTTACAATGGAAACAAGAGGCTTATGATCACTAACATCAAATCAATGATTTGATTTTGAGTTGGCCTCTATTCAGCAGATATATTTAATTGGAAATTTCTTAAGATAGTTCAGGAACTACTGCTAATTTTTCAGTTTTTTCCCATATAAAATAGCATTGCTTTCTAAAAATAAAAAATATACATTTAAAGGTTATGCCATGATTTTCTTCATATAACTATATATACTGAAATTATTACTATAGTCATATATCATGCGTGCACACGTGTGTGTGTGTATGTGTGTGTGTCTGTGTGTGTGTGTGAGTCTGCAGTGAAAGCCCCTGAAGTCTACTCTTGGAGCAAATGTT
>PVKS010019025.1:0-26948 GCA_004027875.1 Aplodontia rufa
CTATGAAGAACATTTTTTATATATATGGCTATAGTATATACAGTGACATTTGGAACTGCTTGGAATGTACCTTGCTTTATCTTAGTTCCAACATTTCCCCTTCTCGTCCCTTCCTATCATTACTTGCTATTCTTCAAAATATTTGACAATGGGATTAAACATTTACGTTTTTGTACAAGTATGCAGCATAGCTTGTTCAAATATCTTCAGAAGTACATTGCACCCGTATCTCATAAATATTAACATTTTGATTTTTGTTCTCTGGATCTAATACATGAGTTTGTCTACTTTACTCCTGAGCCTGGTTTAGGTTCAGTTTCCACAAATGAGTGATACCGTTTGGCCCTTGACTCTCTGTGTTTGACTAACTTCACTCAGCTATATCATGCAATCCTTAATAATGATGTAGGTCTACATGAACACAGGAAGGTGAACATACTTTGTTGTTAAGGAGGAAAAATTGTACCTATATGATCTTTTTTGAGAAGAAAATGTTTTATATACTTTTGTATAAAAATAGAGAAATGGGTAGGCAAATAGCTAGCTAGATGGAAAGATGGATAGTCATAAAATAGTCATATAGGATATATACCAAAATATGAATCATGGCTATCTCTGAGGGATGGGATTAATGGATGATTTTTTATTCATTTTCTACTTAATAGTGTTCAGTTTTTAAAAACTAATATTTACTTTTATAGTCAAGCAAAATAAGGCTACCTAACAAAGGAGCCCTGTCTTGGAAGTTACTTCCTAGGCTGGATAGTTGAGACTCTCCCTCTGAAGCCTCACTCATGGGACTGCCTTCACTGGAGGCCAGACTTCATAGGCTCACCAATCAAAAAGTGACCAGCTTAGAAAGAGCATGACCTTCATTGGTTTAGAACACAGGAAGAAGCTGAGTGTAGACTCTCCTAGTCACTGCACCTTCACATCTGTACCCAGTAGGAAGGATTTATTGCCAAGAGTGTGCTCCAGTTGGTTAGTTAGAGATCCCTAACCCCAAAATTTGGATCTGATGCTAACAGCATCAGGAGATGCAAGGCACAAGAGGGGCCACTACCCTCCATAAGAATCCAGGGACACATCAGTGCCTGTTTTCTGTGTTCTTCACAATAGAGTTAAAATAGATTTTTTTTTTAAAATCTTGGCATTGCTTTTTTTCTTTTTCTTTATAGGAAATAATCTGATATCAGTAGCCTTGAGCACCAGCTTAAATCTAAAGTATTTGTTTTTGCTCCTATGATTTAATAATGTATGAAAAAAAGCCTCTTAAACTGCCCCAGTTTTTACAAAATTGATGTGACCCCCAAGCTACCACTCCAGTCCCTTGGTTACTTAGTTTTAAAAATATTGTTTGTAATAAATGGAAGATTTCTAACTCAGAGAAGCAATACACTTAAGAGGTTTTTCTAAGATTTTGTGGAATGCAGTGTTTTATGGGATGTTGCAGAATTAAACTGCTCAAATGAAGAGCCAGAATAAGGCAGACTATGTCAAGAGAATTTATACCTGCATAAAAATCCATGGATCTGAGAGTTGATTCCCCTGAAGACCTTGTGTGAAGTGTTTCTTTGCAGGAATGCACAGTGCTTAGGATGTAGTTGAAAGCTCTCAGAAAGTAACTCTAGAGGGAACATTAACCCTTCTAGAAAGAAAAAGAACTGGTGTGTGTGGAACATCTCTCACAATGGTCACAGAGACAAAATGCAGGGGATTCTGGGCTGTTCCTGAAGATCTCTTGGTTAGAACTCTTTTTTAACCAAAGAAAGAATTTCTTTATTTGTGAGAAATTATCGTTTGCCTTCCTGATCTTTCATCTCTTGGAATTTCAGTGAACTGCACATTTAAACTCACATGCAAGCAAAAGACAAGGGAAATGAGAGACCCTGAAAGAATGATTCTGCAACTTAGAACCAGGGAGGGATGAGCTTAGATGGAGCTAGTCAACACAGTCTCTGCTTGTAAGAAAGCAAGAATTTTGAATTCTTAGACAAGTCCTAAATCAGGTGTACAAGATTCCAAGATAACAGAATTTTCATGTGAAATTGCTTAATAGATAATAGTAATGTCAGAAGATTCTTAAAACTGGGAAGTAGGAACTTTTAAAGAGTGGGAACAAAACCGAATGCTGAGTCTGTTGGCCACTGAGCTTTGGTGTTCCGTGGCAATGCTGTAAAAGAAATTGTTGAACAGGTGGCTTATGAAGAACCATGCAGTGTCATTCTGTCTTCTAGGAATGGCTCATGTCATGTTGAACTAGTCATCCTTACTGCATTTCTTACCTCTTTTAAATTGGGTTGCTAAGCTGAGAGAAATGTGTGATATATATAAAAAAAAAAAAAAAAAAAAAAAAAAAAGCTGAGAGAAATGCAAGGCCTGGCAGAATGTATCCAAGAAGTGTTGCCCTCATGAGTGGGTGTTATTCAGCTGCTGGAGTGATCAGATACCAGGAGGGTGATTAACAGGCTGGTGTTCATCTGGAAGGGGCCTCTGGAGATTTGAGAAAGAGTCTGTTCTTGGCAATATTCTGTGCAATATCTTCATCAGTGCTGTTTATGAGAATATAACGTGCTGATTAAATGTCTTCATGACATAAAGCTCTTAGGAATATCTAATACATTAGCTGTTAGAACCTGGACCTAGATCAACTAGAATTGGCTCATTGAGCAGTATCTACTCTGTATCTAGCCTTTTGTTAGCCAATGGGGGCCTAAGATGATTTCTAATTCTGAAAGTTGATTCTAAATAATACTTTATAACTGTTTTGTTGGTATTTTATTTATCCAGATCCATGCTGTGCAGCACTGTAGCTACTAGCTGCATTTGGTTGCTGAGTACTTGAAATATAGATAATCTGAACTGACATGTGCTTTTAAGTATAAAGCACACTCCTGGTTTTGAAGACATTGCACCTTACTATATTGATTACATACTGAAATAATATTTTGTATATATCAGGTTAAATAAAATGTAATAATAAAATTAATTTTACCTAGGTACTATGGCCATGACTCAGTGGTAGAGCTTGCCTAGCATATGTGAGGTACTGGGCTTGATCCTCAGCACCACATTAAAATTTTTAAAAAATTAAAAAATTTAAAAAATAAGTAAAAGCATTGGAAATTATTTTTTAAAAATTAATTTTACTTAGTAGGGCTGACGATGTGATTCAGGGGCAGAGTGTTTGCTCAGTACATGCAAGGCCCTTGGGCCATCCCCAGAACTGCAAAAAAATAAAATAAAAATAATTTTGCCAGTTTCTTTTTACCATTTTTTCGTGTGGCTACTAGAAAATATAAGACTGCCTTTGTGGCTTATATTGTAAATGCACTTCTTTTAGAAGTGCTGCTCTAGAATACAGGTTTCACAGTGAACCCAAGTCATAAATGTTGGCTTTTCTCTTCTTTTGTTTGTAGACCTGAGAAGATGGCGAAACTCCCAGTGATTTTAGGCAATCTAGACATTACAATTGATAACGTTTCCTCAGACTTCCCTAGTAAGTGTAAATTCTATGTACTAAGCAGACATAATTTTGTTTGGTTGGTTTTTACTTCAGTTGGATTGTTTTGAATGTCTTTTCAGATTATGTTAATTCATCATACATTCCCATGAAGCAGTTTGAAACCTGTACTAAAACTCAAATCACATTTGAAGTAGAGGAATTTGTGCCCTGCATACCAAAACACACTCAGCCTTACACTGTCTACAATAATCACCTTTATGTTTATCCTAAATACTTGAAATACGATAGTCAAAAGTCTTTTGCCAAGGTGAGTAGGAAGGTTGAAGTTTCATTCTTGATATCAAGCTCTCCTTTAGTATTTGGCTTCCCATGTACTTTTATATTTACATATTCTGACTTCTTGCCACAGGCCAGAAATATTGCTATTTGCATTGAATTCAAAGATTCAGATGAGGAAGACTCTCAGCCCCTAAAGGTTTGTTTTTTATGTGTATTCAACTGCAAATTCTGATTTTTCCATTTTAAATACTAAACAAATTTAGTGCATTTTAAGTTACCCCCAAAATATGTGATATTATATCATATAGCTGCATAAGCTGAACCTTATAGAATAGAGAATACAAAATACTTAAATGCTTGCACCTAATTGATTATTATTCTCTTTAGGGATGCAATTTCTTATACATAGTCAATCCATTAAATACTTACTGTGTACCTGTTATGAGGCAGACATTATATGGATATTAAGAATTATGATATTAGTAATATTGATAATGGAAATAATAATAGATCAATATCAAGCAATCTTTATTAAATGCATGTCATGGTACAGGAGTATTAATAGCATTTGGATCGTAGATAACATTTATTGATACTGCTCTTATGTGTCCCTTGATTCTTTTTGTTCTCATAAAAGTCTTTTGAGTTAGGTATTATTCAGATCCATATTTTTAGATGAGACCAGTACACAAAATTGGAATAAATTGCTCAGAGTCTTATATTAGTAGAACTGAGATTTAAATCCAGGCAGTCTGGCTTCAGAGCCCAAAAGAGAAGGAAGGAGACAAAGATTCAAAAAGGAGTATAATATCTGCCCTCAAGAAATTTATAGCTTAGTGAGAAACACAAACATGGAGAAAAAGCTCCTGGCACACAGAAAGTATGGAAACAGATTTGTGTGCAAAGCCAAATTATTAGTGTGGGAAAACACTGAGAGGACACAGAGGAAGGAGTCACCAGATTTTTGAAGGATGCATCAGTTTGCTTGGTGCACGTAGGGACAAAGTTCTTTTGGACAGAGATTGTTTAAGGACAGGTCTGGAGGTATAAAAGTGAATAGTGAGCAAGTCCTCAGCCTGCCCTAGAGAAATGGGAATGGGAGCAGGCAAGTGGGTGGTCTGTCTGCAGGTCCCTGCAGGCTAGCAATCTCATAGGCAGAAGAAATCTTCTCAGGCGATTGTGGTGTTTATGCTGTAGGATATCACTTTCTTAACAATACATCTGAGTTTAATTTCTTACTCCACTAATTGAACCTTGGGGTTTGCCCTTGGTAACTCTTATTTCAGTGTATTTATGGCAGACCTGGTGGCTCAGTGTTCACAAGAAGCGCCTTTGCTGCGGTTTTACACCATCACCAAAATCCAGAATTTTATGATGAGGTAAGTGATGTTTTCAAGGGAAAACCCAATTTGACAGTTTTAAAGGAAATTTCAGGTTGTTTGCTTATTACAGCAAAAGTCAAGAGAAGATGCATGCCATACTGAAATTATAGCAATACAACTGAATGTTGAAATATTTGTTTTAAATATTTAACCTAATTATTAAAGTGATATATACATTGTTAAAATAAAAATTTATAGCTGGGGATGTAACTCAGTGGAACAGCACCTACCTAGCATGCATGAGGCCTTGGGTTTGATCCTTAGCACCACATAAAGAAGCAAATAAGTAAATACATATATGTATATGTATACACACACACACCCCTAGAAAATGCAGGTAACATATTTTAAAAAAGTTACCCCACTAATATTGCCACAATTAATATCCTGGCATATATCCTTTCAAATTCATATTTGAGTATTTGTTGGACCTGAGAATCTTCCTTTTTTATTGTTGGGAAAATGCATAAGAACCATGAGAAATCACTTTTTACTGCCATACACAATTTATTGGAGAGGCAGACTGCTCACAGAGATACGCATGCATAGTGTTTTAAGCAGTTACACATGGCATTGAGCTCTCTGCAGTAGCAATAGGAAGTAGCTATGAAATTACCTACGTACCATGGTTAATTTTATGCAGTTAAGATTTATTGCATCTTTATATTTGTTTACATTTCTTTGACTGGTGCCATGTATGATCTGTAAGTGTATGTGTAAATTTTGATAAATTTTAACTTTTAAAAAATGATTTGTGTACATTTTATGGTAGAAAATTATCAATATGGGGTAACTGCAACAGGTGAAACTCAAGGTGGTCATCCATGTTTGGGCATTACCCCTGGATAACTATGTATATATACTTTGGTTATTGATGGTCTGATAATGTTTCCCTCTCATTTGTATCTCTATATTCTCTTAATTAAAAAAAAAAAGAAAATGATCAATAAACTATTATCTATATATATTTTCCACATTCATGACAATTTTTTCAAATTGTTCGAAATCTAAAAAATTTTGGCATAGGGCTTGCGCCCCCCGTAGCTCACTGGTGAAGTATGTGCTTGGCCCTTGGTTCAATCTTTCATACCAGAAAATAAAAACAAAATTCTCTATATAATTGTACCCATACAGTTCAAATCCATGTTGTTCAAGTATCAACTAAAGTTCGGTGAAACTGCTATCTGAATCCTTCTTAGAAATGTTTTAACCTGGTTTTTCACATGCCTTGGCTTTGTTAAGTTTGAGTAATGGTTACTATCTTGTGCTTTCCAATTGTTAAGATTTGAAATGCCCATCCTCTCTTCTGTTTCTGGTAAGTGAATTCAGGAGCCATTTCTCTCTTGGCACTCTTTACAGCTCAGTTGTCTTTGAATGCAAATGCTAATAACAGTTTGGAGAACAAAAGTATGTTGTGCATATATCTCCACTTTCACCGAGAATTTTTGATGCCTTATAATGTTGGAAAGATTGCTATTTCATCTTCCTTGCAGATTAAAATAGAATTGCCCACCCAGCTACATGAAAAGCACCACTTGTTGTTCACATTCTTCCATGTCAGCTGTGATAACTCAAGTAAAGGAAGCACAAAGAAGAAGGATGTTGTGGAAACACAAGGTTGGGAATTTCATCATTACTTTGATTTTTAATTTCCACATTAGATTTTTTTTTTTTTTAGAGAGAAGGACAGTGAGAGAGAGAGAGACTAGTGTACTTGCGCATGCTGGGCAAGCACCATAACTGCCACTGCTCCAGCTCCTCCACGTTAGATTCTTAAATTGTATTTTAATTCTGAATTTGTATCATTTTGTGAAATGGTTTTTAGATGAAATTTGTAGGTAACATGAAAATAGCACTCCTGGGGCTGGAGCGGTGGCTTGGCGGTTACGGTGCTTGCCCAGCATGTGCAGGTACACGGGTTCAAACCCCAGCACCCACATACACAACTAAGTGTCAGAGCAACGAAGCCATGTGAAAAACTCAATAAAAATTGATTCTCTCTGTCTCCGTCTCTCACTCTCTTTCTTAAAAAAAAAAAAGAAAAGAAAATAGCACTCCTGGGTTGCATATTTAAGTTTTGATAAAAGGAAATTTTACAATTCTGAGGCTAAAGTACCTTGTAGAAAATATCCTACAGAGACCAAAATCAGAATTTTTAAAATTTCCTTACTCTCATTGGTATCAGCAGTTCTTAAAAATTAGGCAATTTTACTTTGGCTTTCTTTCACAAGTTCTTGCATACTTAGGGTGGGTTTTTGTTCTTTGTTTTCAACAGTTGGCTACTCCTGGCTTCCTCTCCTGAAGGATGGCCGGGTGGTGACAAATGAGCAGCACATCCCAGTTTCAGCCAACCTTCCATCTGGCTACCTGGGCTACCAGGAGCTTGGGATGGGCAGGGTAAGGGATTTTAATATTGAATTATCCCAATTCCTTCAAAAAACATTAAAGAACACATAAAACAATAGCACAATATAGCACACAAGATTTTTACCATTCCCAGCATTTTGATTTTTGTTAATCATTATCATGTACATGTAGGCAGTTAGAAGCCACTGCTGTTTATACTTATCACAATGCCTAAATTATGGGTGTGAGCATTTTCTAAGTCTTGGACTAGCATTGCCTCAGCAAGGAAATACAAACTTGAAGATATTGAGTAAGGTAGAAGTCTGTCTCTGAAAAGTAGCCATGCTCAAATAAAGATGAGTTCTTAGGGTCATGAATTATTGGAAACTTTCTTCCAGCTTAACATGAATCCAGAAAGCAAATCTCTATCCACTTCATAGCCCATTCTGAAACCTTTCTGATTCATGAAAGAAATGTTTCTCAGCACTTAACACCAAACACCAAATTTGGGTATGTGTAATGGACAAATAGTTAAAGTACTCCAAAAGAAGGATAAATCATATAACTTTCATTTATAATTCCTACTCTGACCGTGACCAAAAACTAGAGGTTTCAGAAGTTAAAATAAGCACCGGTAATTGAACCTTGGTCTGTGCCAGGAGTACCTACGCCCTGTCTGGTACTTTCTACTGTTTCTTTCAGAATCCTGAACTCAAAGCTAGTTAAGATACAGGTGAAGTAGGATTCTTTCCCTGTCAAATGTATAGGAACTCACATATTTGTAATTAAACAGTAAAGATGACTTAGAAAACCCAGTAAGAAAAGTGTTGTACTTAGGAAAGGCCAGTGGGCAGAAACTGGCATTGCTACATTTTTGTTGTGGTCTAGCACAGCTATCAAATCACTGAAGCTCTTTGAGTCTTCAGTTTCTCATCAATACCCTCATTGATGATCGTACTGGAAGCTGAGATGATAATCTGTTGTGATTATTTTTCCTTCATTTTTTCCCCCCAGCATTATGGTCCAGAAATTAAATGGGTGGATGGAGGCAAGCCACTACTGAAAGTTTCAACTCATTTGGTTTCTACAGTGTATACTCAGGTATGTCCTAGTCCATTAAAATTAGCAGTGATTGCTATGTGTTTGAGTTGTACTTCTTTTTCATAAAATAGAATCCTAGTATATTATAAAGTCCTTGCTCTGAATGTCTTTGTTTAAACAATGTAGATAGAAGGTACTCATATGTACTGATAAATGACTAATACAAGTAATATTTTCAACAGTTTTCCTCTGATGCTGTCATTTTTATGTGATCAGTTTCATAGTCTCAAAACTATGCATGCTTGTCACAAGAAGCTTATATTCCTATTTATATAGTATACATACTAATAGACTTTCTTTTTCTTTTCCCCCCACACTAGGATCAGCATTTGCATAATTTTTTCCAGTACTGTCAGAAAACTGAATCTGGAGCCCAGGCGTTAGGGAATGAACTTGTAAAATACCTTAAGGTATCAGATGGCTTTCTCAGTAGTCCCTCTCTAATGAGCCTGAAATAGGTTGGGTTTTGTGTTTGGTGGTAAATGTATTTGTTCTGTAAGGAAGCATTATCACCTCAATGGTTTCTGCGTGGTTTTCAATAGTAGTGAGAAGCAGACTAGGAAATAACCTTATTCCCGCCTTTGTGCCAGTCCCATGTATTCTTTTCTCAAAGCTGGCCCTTGAATACACTTTGTTCCTCATGCATGTAAAACCACTCACTTGACACAGGCCTCTGTGTGTGCTCCCTGGGTACCGGGCACAGTGATGAGTATAGAAGAAGCAGTCCTTGTCTTGGTCCATATTGTGCTGCTATAACAGAAAACCTGAGACTGGGTAATTTATTTATTTTTTATTTTACTTTATTCTTTTTTAAAGATTGAGGGACAGTGAGAGAGAAAGAGAGAGGCAGAGAGAATCGACTTTTATTTAGTTTTTCATGTGGATTTCATTGCTCCGACATTTCATAGTATATGTGGTGCTGGGGTTTGAACCCGCGTACTTGCGCATACCAGGAGAGCGCTGTAACTGCCGAGCCACTGCTCCAGCCCCAAGACTAGGTAATTTATAAAGAACAAATTTATTTCCCACAGTATTGGACACTGGTAAGTCCAAGGCCAAGGTGCCAGCATCTGGTGAGGCCTTCTTGCTGTATCATCTTGCAGCAAAAGGAGGAAGAGCAAGAGTGGGTATTAAAGAGCAGGTGAGAGAACACAAAGCTCATTCTTTTTTAAGGAACCCAGTCCCACCATAATAAATCCATTCCAGTAGTAACAACATTAATCCATTCATAAAGGCAGAAAGTCCCTGTGGCCTGATCACTTCTCATTAGACCCCACCTCCCAACACTGTCACATTGGAGATGACATTTCCAGCACATGCTTTTTGGGGATGCTCAAACCACAGCAGTCCTCACCCTTAAAAAAACCTTTGTTCCCTTGCAGAAGGTAATGTAAACTTGGTGACTCTATCCTAGGAGGATAAATCAAACCAAGAAATAACATATCTAGCGTGTCCCAGCTTTGTGCAGGAGTTAGGGAGGTTTCTATCATGACTGAACAGTAAGAACACTAGGAGACTATAATTCAGAACATGATTGCAGAGCAGTTTGAAAATGAAGAGTAGCTAAAAAGCATTCTAGGCATGGGACAAAATAAGCAATGTGAGTAATGGGATAGAGATTTCTATCCCAAGGGAGGGGTATGTATACACACACACACACACACACACACACACACATATATATAATACTTACATAATATACATTTATATATATATAAATGTATATTATCATTAAAGGTTTTATATGTGATGGTTCATGGCCCCCGCTTCCATCCAGAGGCAGTAGTGCAGCATCTCTGACATTCTTCCTTGGTTACAGTTCTCCTTCCACCCCTCCACCCCATGCTGCTTCTGCCTTCCTTTTCCAATTTTAAGGATCTTTGTGACTCCATTAGGCCTACCTGGATAATCCCTAGTTTAGGTCCAGCTGATTAGGAGCCTTAATTCCCCTTTGCCATGTAATATATCCACAGGTTCTGAGAACTGGAATGTGGACATTTTGGGGGGCCTTTCTGTTCCCCATCACTTGGCTTTCCATTCATTTTATAAGGAGTTCTTCCAGTTTATTTGAAGCTAAGTGGAAATTACTTTGGGTTGGTTTACATTTAAAAAGATAACATGAATTTTGCCATTCCCTACCTGTAGAGTCTACATGCCATGGAAGGCCACGTGATGATTGCCTTCCTGCCCACCATTCTAAACCAGCTATTCCGAGTCCTCACCAGAGCCACCCAGGAGGAAGTAGCAGTTAATGTGACTCGGTAAGCAAGGTGGATGGGTGAATACTTTTGCTCCCTTCTAGTCTGTCCACATCTGGAGCACAGTCATGCATATCTGGGATTCTGGTACATGCTGAACATTATATTGAAGAAATGTCTTTTGATCCCACATGTAGGGACACCATCTAATTCCTTGTCTTGTTTCCTAAGTGCCAGTAGCATCATCATTGTTCTACTGCTGTGAAGATAATGAAATGTTTCCATTTTCACATTACTGTTCATTGCTTTATTCATTCCTGTGGTGTGTAGGGTCATTATTCATGTGGTTGCCCAGTGCCATGAGGAAGGATTGGAGAGCCACTTGAGGTCATATGTTAAGGTATGTAAAACAAACTGTTCCAATCATTTACATCTGTGGCTCTCCAATTTTCCTTCTAAGGACTGATTTTTTACAAGCCTTGTTACTTAGGGATGTGCTTGGAACTTATGCCAATGTTTTTCTTCTGTCTCTAACACCAGTGCTTGTACCTGAGCAAGGGGAAGTATGAGGAGAGGCACCATTCTTTAATCTCATTATTTGAACTCAAATGCAACTCAAATGATATGGTATTTTGAGGAATTTTAAGTTGTTTTTGGCAAGGCCTCTGGTAGAGTTAGCCACCTTTATCTCACTTTTTCCCATCTAAAATTCCCAGTAATATGGCTTCTCCCAACATAGGAAAATTAGTTCTGGCCACCATCAAATGAAATGACTATGTGGAATGGCAAAGGTATCATCAAGACAATGGCAAATATCAACAAGATCTTTATGTATGTATAACATTAAACAAACATGGTAACAGTTACTATTCTGTAGAGTTATTCTATTCAGTCCAAGACCCCTTTTATGAATAAAATAACATTTGGATCCTTCAGGATATTGATTAGTAGTGTCATGTGCACATTTCTTGCAGTGCCTGTTATTCATGGAGTGATGAGCTAGATGGCCACTGATCTGACTGTATCTGATGATTTGTGTATTTTGATGGGTTCCCTGAAGACCTCCTGGGCTCCCTCTGTCACATGACGATCACCCTTCCCACCTTCATTTCTATCCCTTCTTCTTCTTCCCATGAAATTGTACCTCGTCCCTAATCTCCACTCCTTTTAGCCTCCCAAGCTTTTAGACCAACTTGGAGAACCAGTGCAGTAATATCTTTTTCCCTTTTCTTCAAAGTATGCTTATAAAGCTGAGCCGTATATTGCTTCTGAATATAAGACAGTGCATGAAGAACTGACCAAATCCATGACCACCATTCTCAAGCCTTCTGCTGATTTTCTCACCAGCAACAAACTACTTAAGGTATGTCAGGATCACCAGCATAGCTTTCTTCAGTAATGAGGGCAAGGAACTGGGCAAAGTTGATCAGTTATAGTTAGATAGGAACAAGAAATTCTGGTGTGCTATTGCACAGTAATGTAGCTGTGGAAAATAATGCACTATACATTTCAAGAAGTGAGAAGAAAAGGTTTGAAAGTCTGTTCTACAGAGATTAAAAGTGAAGAGATGGGTGTTTAACCCGATTTAAACATTATACCATATGTACAGTTATTGAAACATTACGTGGTGTACCCTGTTAATATTTACAATTCTTATGTTTTTTTTTAATCAGTTAAAAAATAAGTTAAGGGCTGGAGCAGTGGCTCGGTGATTACGGTGCTTGCCAGGCATGCACAAGTACACGGGTTCAAACCCCAGCACCCACGTACACAACTAAGTGTCAGAGCAACGAAAGCCATGTGAAAAACTCAATAAAAATTGATTCTGTCTGTCCCTCTCTCTCTATCCTTCTCTCTTAAAAAAAAAAAAAAAAAAAGTAAGTTAAAGGCCAGGCATTTTGTCACTTCTTAGGAGACAGAGACAGAAGGACCACTTGAGCTTACAAGTTTTGAGACTAGCCTAGTCTCAACATAGATTCCCCATCTCAAAAATAAATAAATAAATAAAAATTAACTACTTACTTTTTAAAAACTGATTAAGCAGGCTGGGCAGTGGCTCAGTGGTTAGAGTAGTTCCCTGGCATGTTTGAGGACCCAGGTTCAAACCCCAGCACAACTAATTGTCAGAGAAACAAAGGCCAGATAAAAAAATAAATTGTTTCTTTCTTTAAAAAAAAATAAAGGAAAACGTTTTAAAAATAATAAAAACTGATTAACCAAAATTCAAACTCCACAGCCTGTTCAACTCAACCTTTTTGTGTGATTTTAGAGATAATCATCACTCCCTAAAAAGGGGAACAGGATTAATTCTCTATTCCAGCTTTGCTAATTGTGTTTCAGCATAGGAGCTGCAAAGAATTGCCACATTAAAAGTCTCATTGGCTCTTGAGTATAAGTCACTATATTCAAATCAGTGGAGGATGCTGATTTAAAACAGTGAAATACTGCACAAATAATCAGTGCTCCTTCTTGGCTAGGTGTCCAACTTCCTGGTGGGGTGGAGTTACCTATTGTGGGCACATGCTGGCAGAGGACATCTCCTCCACTCACCTCTTGGGTCTTGTGACAACTTGTGCAGCTTTGTTTCAGGTTCCCACTTGCTTCTGGTTAATAACATTGTCAGCCTGAGTGCTCACCTCTTATCTACTAATCTGTTGTTTTTCTTACTCAGGTGCTATTTGTTTTTTCTTTTAGTATTCTTGGTTTTTCTTTGATGTGCTCATAAAATCCATGGCTCAACATTTGATAGAAAACTCCAAAGTAAAGGTATGTTACTCCACATGCAGGTTTGTATTCTTAGGGGAATTCCCTTTCATCGTCTGTGAAGCTAACATTCATTAATGCTTTCTATGTACCAGTTATGGGATTTTTCTAAGTGTAAGTAAGAAAATATTTTAGCTGTATAACCTCTCTGTGAGAGAAGTACTATTCTCACATTTTATAGATGAGGAAACTGATACTAAAGTGTTTGAGTTATAGGCCCAAGGTCATGCTGCTAGTGAGTGAAGGGACTCAGGTTTTGAAAACAGAGTAGCTCCCTGGCTTTTGTTCCTAACCACTGTGTTGTTAAATCCAGAAGAAAGTTTATCTTTCCTTTGATGAGCTTAGAAGGCTTCGGGTTTATTGAAATGAGAATAGCAGTTTGTTAATTTAAAGTGTTATTATATGGGCTGGAGCGGTGGCTCAGCAGTTAATGGTGCTTGCCTGGCATACTGAGGATGCAGGTTCAAACCCCAATACCACATACAGAATGGAGTGTCAGAGCAGTGAAAGCCACATGAACACTAAATAAAAATTGATATTCTCTCTCTCTCTCTCATTGTCCCTTTCTCTTTTTAAAAAAAATAAAGTGTTATTATATAGGTTTATTAAGTGTCTTGACCATAGTAGATGTTTCTCTAGGGTTTAGATGGGAGTGTCCAATGGATCTGTGTCCTCTAGAACCAATTAATGAACTCTTTGAAATAATTCATCTGTGGAGCAAAAGTGCAATCTCAAATTTGCCCTGACCTTCAATAACTTTGATCAGTGGTGCTTGAATATGCATACCTGTGACCTTGTCTCCTGATTCCCACCATCTCATGCTGCCCCTTTTTTCCCATGGGGCTCATCCTTTATCTTTGGACTGGTGCCTGTCAAGGTGTATTGGCCTTCTGGCTATCTAAGACTCAAGTTAGATAAATTTGTATAAAGTCGCAATGCATAAACATAACTGACAATGTAGTTTTCTCAGTCTGATGATCAGAAGATTTCCTTCTGAGACAGGACAATTAATTAAGCCATAGGGAAGCTGGTTGCGCCTTCTGGTTAAGATTTGGAGGAGCAGTGCAAGGAGTATAGGGTACAGGGTGTGGTACCATATTTGCTCTCTCACAGTGAATGCTGTGCTGTGATTCTTACCAGTGGGAGAGGGAAGCCACAGGGAGGGACATCCAGAGGGTCCAGATTGAGGCCTTCTGCACAGGTCTGGACTTAGAGGAAGCCTTGGAAAGGCTGCTAGATTATGCTGGGCAGAAGGCTGGTGGTTCAGAACCCAAAACCATACTTTCTTCCAGTAGAGCTGGCACTGGTACCTGACCAGGTAGCACCCCTTTGTGTGTGTGTGTGTGTGTAGTGTTATTTGTTGTTGTTTTGTTTGGGGGGTGGGGGTTTCTTTTAAATCCAATTGAAAGATTCTGATTTTTAGTGCACAGGAAGATACCAGATGGAAATGGGCTCTACCATCCACAGGGAAGTGTACCATCTAAATCAAGCCAGAGCAGCCTGCCAAGGAAAAATGTAGCAGATTGTCTCCTTGGCATTATACAGCTAAGTGTGCATGCTTGTGTGTGCAGGCATTTGGATATATTACTTTTCTGTTAAAAGTGCTGTTCTGTACAGACTAGGATTATAACCTGGATTCGTTTTCTAGGATTGCTATCATAGAGAACCAAGGAGCAGCTAATTTAGACAACTAATTTTCCCACAGTGGAGATGCTGGCGAGTCCTCGGTCAGGGTGTGTGCAGGGTTGGGTTCTTCAGACATCTCTTCTCTGCTTGTGGATGACCACCTTCTCCTGTGCAGGTCTATATCCTAACCCTTCTTCCAGAGGACAAAAGTCGTTCCAAATTGAGGCCACTCTAATGGCCTTGCTTGGCCTTAATCATCTATTTAAGGATCCTACCTCTAAACACAGTTACCACTGAGATATTTCAGGGGTTAGAACTGTAGCATATCAATTTGGGGGAGCAACAATTCAGCTCATATCAAGGATTCAAGGGATTTTTCATTATTTTTGGATCTAAATAAATATGATAAGAGCAAATGGTGACTTGACTGTATTTTAAAAATATAACTGGTTCATTCAGCAAATATTCATTTGTGCCAGGCTCTGCAAAATTAAATGTGGCATGGTTTGTGGGTTCAAGGAAGTTTGTTGGGAAAGTATATGTAAATTAGCTCAGTGGTTGCTTTACCTCTTGGTAAAGACTCTGATAAGTGGGCATAGAGTGCTTGGTGCATGCAAATGTAAGGAGACTGCCTGGAATAGGAGTGGCCCTAGAAGGTTCTGGCCAGTAGGTGGAAGTTGGCTAGGTCTGAAGGAAAGGAATGAAGACTGGGTTGAGAAAAGAACTGTGCTGGCAAAGAGCTGGGCATCAGCACCATTAGAGCACCTCAGCTGCCCATTCCCTCCTTAGGATAGCAGCACAGAAAGACCACACCAAAAACAGTCCAAGAGGGAATGGACACTTCCCAGAACATCACAAGAAGTATATTCAAAATCAGGCCTCAGTGCCATCTTTCCTAGAGCTGTGTTAGGAAATCAGCAGAGGAATTTAACTGCATGTGTTTGTTTTTGAGATGCCAAGTTAAACCATAGCCCTTTAGGAAGGGTGCCTTCTGGGGCAGGCCCTCCACTGTTTCACAGAGAGAGAGGAGGAAGTACCTCAGGTCACCTGACTGGTGGGGGGGGTCAGCCTCTCCCATGTTACTGTTTCCAGCTTTATGTTGATTGCCTAGCACCTCTGCTCTGGGAAGTGGTTTATTTGTCTTTAGAACTTTATCCGAACCACTCAAAATACTACCATGAACAGCCTTTTCTGTAACTTAATTATATTTTGATCCTAAAATAATATTCAGAGGGTTTTTAGAAGTCACTTTTTTAAAAAATTGTTATCCAGTTATGTCTAAAAGAGAGTAGCACTGGCACGAAAAAGGAGAAAACCACAACGTAACATACTCTGTAAAGAGATTTAAAAACACCTCCTTTGCCTTTGGGAATGCTTCATTTTTTCACTTTTAGGGCACTTCCCCAGCTTCTGCCTCTGTGTCACTGCAAATAGCCAGCTGCTTTTCCCACACATGATTGCTACAGGGACTCCTCCAACATTTTTAAAGCCTTCATTCTGTTTGCCTCATGTCTTAGGAGTAATGAACTTGATATATTCGAGTTACTTGTTTATATGCTTGACTTATATATATTAGGGAGTTACATCTTAAGAATTGTGTGTCCTAGTCCCCTATTCTATTCTTCTGAATTTAGGGAACAATTTTGTATACCATTCATGATTTCCAAAACTTGGATCATATCCCCTCAAATCCTTTCTGTTTTTAGACTACATGTTATTAATTTATTCCAACTTGTTTCTAGCACAAACCTAAACATTTTTCCCCCTTATTCGTGATTCTTTCTCAAAGTGCCATGACCAGGTATATACCCATCCTGTAGGAACTCTCATTCCCTGGATTGATATAGGAACCAGATAAAGCTTTCACTGTTACTTGAAGTACCCTACCCAGTGGTATCTAGCATTGTTTGACATTTGGGGACATAGTATATATTGAGCTGATGCTTTCATTGTACATTGATGTACCTTCCCAGTGGTAGTATTTACATTTACACGGAGGAATGAATTTGTACACTGTTACGCTTGCTTCTAATGCTGCACTGTGGCAGAAAATGGAGGTGGCTACCTATGTCCAACTTCTCATCCCCAGTCAAACCATACTTTGTTATATTCACTGAGGAAGGGTATGAAATCAGAGCCTCTCTTTGAACCAGTGTCTGAAAAAAGCAATTTCCTTACTACAACAAATAGACCTGCAAGGTTTGGATTGATTATGTGTGACTGAACTTTATAGGTGACAGGTGCGTGGAACTTAATGGTTAATTTTTGAGGAAAGTATAAAACAGATGTCATCAAGGCTGCTGAGAAGTTCTCCCCCAACTCTCTGCTACTAAGGTCAACATTTTTTAGGTGTTTCTTTCCATCATTTATAATTAGTAGCTATAATTTCATTAGACTTATTTTTGAATGTCCTTTCCTCCCACACTGAATCCAGCTAATTACCAGTATTCCACTGGTGTCCTTCAGGAAAGGAGGCTGGGAAACTGGCATAGGAGAGGGTACATCTATATCCCCCAGTGTTATTTATTTAGCCTGCATCTATTTTCTAGCTTAATTGAGCAAGGAAAGAACTTCTACTTGTAAAGTGCAAGAAGGATGGTATGGTTTATCTCCTAAATGGGCTGTTTGCACTTTCCCTAAACCAAAACACCTGTACCTGTGTGACAGAATTTTAATATGCATGCTTCCATCCATGAGTATTTTGAACAGTTGTTAGGAATAGAGCACAGAGGAGAAATGAAAATGGAATAGAGGGCACATCCTCAATCTTAAAGCTGATATGGTCATTGGAAAAAGAAGACATTCACCTTGGGACAGTTAGAGCAGAATTCAGGAAGATGTAAATGTGAGCTCCAAGAGTGATAGAATAGTGTGAAACTTTACCTGGGCCTCAAAGGATGCCACATTTAGGGAGAGAAGAAAGAGCCTTAGGCAGTGGTAAATCACCTGGGTCAGAGTTTAGGATAGGTAGATTGAGATTAAAGAGTGAAAAACAGGACTGACTCAGAAACATGGATTAGATTTATCTGGATCATTAAGCCAAGCTAGCTAACCATTTGGTAGAGATCTTAGGTAAAGTAGGTTCTTTAGTAGGAACAATAAAATTTAAAAGGATGTAAGTGTTAACAGAGTAGCTTAGAAACTTCAATATTAAGAGTTTAAAGTACCCATGTGACAGACAGATATACATATGTATACACATACATACACACACATATATACATACATGTTTATTTTTTTAGCTCTGTAGCAGCAGTACTATGATATGACATTTGATGTGATGCTGATGAAAATTTGGCATTAGGAGAGGTGAGGTGAGATTCAAGTTGGGGATGAATGGCATCATGAGTGAATAAGAGAGTATTAAGACAAAATTATTACTTCAACCTAGAAGTTCCCTTCTAGGTATATACTAATGAGAAATAAAAGTGTGTGTATCCACACAAAGACCCATGTGCAAATGTTCAGTTTTATTCATAATAGTCAAAAATTGGAAACAACTCAAATGTCCATCAGTTGGTAAATGTATAGGCAAATTGTGGTAACCCCACAATGGAATACCGTTAATAACAAAAAGGAACAAATACTCGTTCTTGCAACAAAATGAATTAATCTCAAAAGCACTCAAAAGTGCTATGTTACATAAGAGAAGTCAGACACAAAAGATGACATATTGCATGAGTTCATTTATGTGACTTTCTAGGAAAAGAAAAAGTACGGGTATAGAAAACAGCAGTCTTTGGCAGGAGCTGGGCAAGAAGGATGGGCACGACAAGGGGACTATCTTCTTGACTGTGGGGTTATACAACTGCATTCACTTGTCAAGACTTGCCAAACTTTATACTTTAAAAGTCCAAATCTAATGTCTATAATACCTCAGTAAACCTAACTCCAGACATACAACAGAGTAAAGTGAAAGCTGAGTGAAGGAGGGGATGTGGCCTACTAGGAAGATGAGCAGTGAGGCCTTCTACTTGGAATAGCTTATTTAGGGCTGTAGGTTCAGCTGCTGTGACAGAGATATAACAGTAAATTAAACAAAAACAAGTGCATTTCAAGTGTAAGGTAGGGATTCTTCCACAAATTATCAGGGACCCAGACTCCTTCCATCTCATTGCTTTGTCCCCGTGGAGTGCTGATCTTACTAGGGCCACCACCACATCCACACTGCACCAATAGGAAGGGAAAGACGCACCTTTTCCTTTAAGAATATGATCTGAATTTGGATACATCACTGCCACTGCTATCCTGTTGGCCAGACTTCTTCATATGGCTATACCTACCTACACGGGATGGAAATCTTTATTCTGAGTATCCATGTGCCCAGTTTGAAGATGAGGTTCTGTTGGGCTGGGTTTGATCACCAGAACTGCTTTATTAAAAAAAAAAAAAGGAAAAAGAAAAGAGAGAAAGAAAGAACAAGATTAAGAGACAACCAACAGCTGCCACAATGGGTAGTGGCACAGAAAACTAATTTCCAGTTGACAGGTGGAGAGTCAGGCTTAGGCAAGAAAGTGAATAGGTAGAACTAGAGAAATCGATGTGTGAGCACTAGTCTGCTTGAAACAATAAGCCTAAGCTTTTCTCTGGGATAAAGGATTGTGTTAGTCTCGGTTGCCAGATCAGATTAACCATGAAAGAGATTTCTAAAGGATGATGAGTATGAGAAAAATGAGGAAGTAACCCAGGAGATGGCAGGAGAGCCATCAGAGGAGGGTTCCATCTGTTCCAGGGTTAAGGAGATAGGCACAGGAGCTTCTGAGAGCCCAATGCAACTCTAAGAGCATCCAGGAGCCAAAGTCAGTTGTCAGAGTCAATGTCCCCCAACAGCAAGCAGCCTTTCCATCCACCACCCTCAGATGTCAGCTGGGAGCAGACAGCTCAAGGCATGAATGACCAGGGCACAGATACAGCCGTGGACATCAAAGCACAGTGGAGGGGTCCATTGGGCACCTGTGTTCACTGCAGTTGGAGGTATGAGGTTCAGTTCTTGTGGCACCAGCTGGGTAAAGAGTGAAATAAACATGGAGAGTATAGACAGAAGAACGATTTTTGTGAATGAAATTTATGAGGAGGTAGGTGAAAGAAAATAAGTTTGGGAAGGAGAAGTAGTAACATAGGGACTGTGATAGGGAGGTAAATTCAGAATGCTGATAAATGTCTTTGGCAGATTTTTTCTTAGCACTGTTACTTTTGTTGTTTACTAAGCCTGAACAAAATTTTTATTGATTATGTCTTATTTAATCTGTCTCACAGAGTAGTAAAACAACCCATAGAGAAGAAGTCTCTAAACCCCACTAGAGAGTGGAAGAACCCAGTAGGAAAGACAGAAGTGAACATTTGATGACTGTTCCCAAGTGCTTCCCTGCGCAGCAGCTACTGTGGGAGCAGAAGGCCTGCAGGGTGCAGGGGAGCCCGTTGCTAGGTCTCTGCAAAGCCCACAGGTGCCTCAGCAGCCAGGCTGGATGTGGGTCTTCAGGGAGGTCCCACTCAGTGGAGTCGAAGGGTGAGTTCAGTAGCCAGCAGGATGGCCATAGCTTGGGGCTCACAGGACGTAGGCTGGAGGTCTTGTGAAGACAGATGCTGGGTTGCAGACCCCTCACTGGCAGCATCTATTGGAAGAGCAAATGGTGGTGCTGGCCCAGTGGGGACACTGCAGCAGCACTGGCAAGAGACCCTCCAGCAGACCATGACCAGGCATTGGAACTTTTTTTACTTTATTTTTTTAGAAAGAATAAGTTTTATTTAGTTTTTCACGTGGCTTTTGTTGCTCAGACACTTCATTGTGTACATGGTGCTGGGGTTTTGAACCCATGTCCTCTTGCATGCCAGGCAAGTGCCATAACTGCTAAGCCACCGCTGCAGCCCCCACACGTTGGAACTTTGAGAAGTCTCTTGATATCTCAGGGCCCTCTCCTCTGACTGCCTTTGTATATTCACCACCCTGAGCACCAGGCATTGTCTTAGATTTTTTCTTTTCATTTCAGTTTATAGTAATCTCCATTAAGATTATTTAATTAGGGGCTGGAGCGGTGGCTCAGCGGTTACGGCACTTGCCTGGCATGCGCAAGTACACGGGTCAAACCCCAGCACCCATGTGCACAACTAAGTGTAGGAGCAACGAAAGCCATGTGAAAAGAATATTTAATTACCTAAGTCTTTATTACCTCATAAAAAGACTTTGTGTGTGTGTGTGTTTATGTTGTTTATGTGCGTGCGTGTGTGTGCTGGAGATCAAACCCAGAACTTTGAGCATGCTAGGCAAGTGCTTTACCACTACCATAGAGATTTGTCATTGCTGGGAGAGCTTTTCAGTCTTCAGAGGCCCTGAGCTATTTTCTAATCACTGAACAGCATTAGTGATGGTCTAGTATTTAAATTATTCATCATTCTTCAACACATCATTTAAAATCTTACACTCAAGATTTTCTGATAAGGACAGGAGTATAGGGAATAATGTAATGAATCTCACATGATCAACAGTTGAGCTTCAGCTGTTGGCGACATTCTGCCATTCTTACTTTATATATCTAACCTCACACTATTTTTGACTGCAGTATTTTAAATGCAACTCCCCAGCATCTTATCATTTCATCTCTAAAATCCTTAGTGTGTCATTTCTAACAGATAAGCCTTTAAAATATACCATTACATTTTTTAAAAACTAGCAATATTTCCTTATCATAATCTCACACCCAGTCTGTATTCAGTTTTCTCCAGGTGTTCCCCAAATGTCATGTTACAGTTGGTTTGGCTTAATCACAATCTAAATAAAGTCCACATACTGCATTTAGTTGATGTAAATCTGAGATTTTTTTGATTCTCAAACTGTATGTTTTTTTTTAAAGAGAGAAATACAGTGAGAGAGAGAAAGAGAATCAATTTTTATTGAGTTTTTCATATGGCCTTCATTGCTCAGACACTTAGCTGTGTACGTGGATGCTGGGGTTTGAACTTGTGTACTCTCGCATGCATAACCGCTGAGCCACCGCTTCAGACCCTGTTTTCTATGTTTTAATCCAACATACTTCTTAAAGGAAGTGGGTCATTTGTCCATAGAATTTCCCACATCTGGCTGATTATAAACCTTACAGTGTTACATGACATTTCCTGCATAACTTATGGTTATGTCCAGAGTCCTTATTTGATTAGGTTTTATTTTCTTTCTGGCAAGGATACTTCATAGCTGGTATTGCTACGTGGTCTCAGGAGGCCTCTATGTCTGGGTGTCCCACCTTTAATGGTAGCAACTTTAATTATAGGTTTGCCTGCTGTCCACTTAATGTATCATTGGTAGAGTTCTTCATTCACTTTTCCTGGTCCTGGCAGTCATTGACTCTGTCCCCTTCTGAAGTCCATAGGTGCACAACTTTTTCAGGAGTGGCCTGTTTGGGTAGCTAGCAGTGATGCCTAGTGGTTAATTGTCCTTTCCAGGGGCCCTGGAAGTCAGTCATGTACTGATGCTAATACCTCAGGATGTGGAGTTTTTGGTTACACGTTGGAATACAGTCCCTTCAAAATTTCAAAACTGGCTGTTGGTGCTCTTTACTGAACTCTAACCTTCAATTTCTTCATCTGTAAAATGGGGATGATGATACTCCCCTCATGTGGCTGATAGAATTAAATGCATAAATGGATAGATGAGGTGGAGCTTTTAGTTCAATACCCATCCTATTTCAGACTATCAGTAGATGGTCCTGTTTATGTGGCCAGGGGAGAAGGCAGTGTGGTCTCCCATAGCAGGAGCACAGGCTTTATTCTCATGGTAGCCCTGAATCATTTTAGTTTTGTTACTAAGGACACATTTTCCTAACCTCTCTGTTTCTCTATAAAATGAACACCAAACTGATAGGTATCCCACAAGAACTGAATGAAAAAGTACAAAAAGGAAAACAAACCCACGCCAGTGCAGAAAATATACAATGATGAATGGTAGCTAATTGCTGAGAGTGTCAGTGAAATTTTTTAGCTAAACATTAATGATGGAGAAAGATTGTGTAAAGTTAATTAGAAGCAGACTGCTGCCAAGTAGTTTAAACTGATCGTGTATAGTCATCAGTCTGTATTTTTGAGTACTTGAAGCTTGAGCCTAAGCCATTGCTTTTTAAAAAGGACTCTTGGGTCAAGGGTCGAATTCATCTGTGGAGACTGGAGCTAAACCCAGGCCTGTGTGAAAGGTAGTCAACCTCATGTATTAGACCCAGCAAAGGCATAGCAACACATAATCTAGGGCAATCACAGATATGTAGTGGGCTGGGGGAGAGGTAGGGAGAAAAGGCAGGGATCTAGGGAGTAAAACAACAATATAGCACACTTTTTACCCCTGGAGTATCCAAATAAGGCTTATGCAATCATTCAATTCTGGAAAATTCTCAACCTAAGCATTTATATTATTTGTATGGGTGAAATATAGAAGATTCAAGAGACCAGGGTATGGGCAATGTGGGGGTAATTCTGTTTTAAGAATATATGCATATCATATTGTTACTTTACATGCATTATATGATTCTACAGTAACTCAACTCCTTAACTAAAAAATTTTAAAAGAAGGACTCTTGGAGGTACAGGCACCAGAATACCCAAAGATGCTTAGTAAAAATGCAGATTCTTGCACCTTCTCCCTGTACCCCTGCCAAGCTGTTAGGTCAGAATCTCTGGAAGTAGAAACTGTTTCCCCACTTTTTACCAAAAGCTTGCAGGTGGTCTTTATCCTTATGAAGCATATCCATGGCATGTATTTGAAGTATCTGAGCACATATACAATCCTTTGAGAGAAAGAAGAGGAATTCATTTTATCTAATTTTAGACAGATAATATTAGAATTCTTCATTTTAAAAAAATCAGAGCTAAGGTATTTCCCCCCCAAATAATTCAATTTAAAAAGTAGTAAATGTTTGCTTTGAATTCCTTTTAGTTATTGCGAAATCAGAGATTTCCTGCATCTTACCATCATGCAGTGGAAACTGTTGTGAATATGCTGATGCCACACATCACTCAGAAGTTTCGAGATAACCCAGAGGCATCCAAGAATGCAAATCACAGCCTAGCTGTCTTCATCAAGGTGGGACCTCCAGGGAAGAGGGTGTCAGCTGCAACTTTTTAAGTTGCTCCTGAGTAGAGTACCTAGAGCAGGTGCTCTGACAATGTCAATGGCATGCTTTTATGCTGAAGGATAAACTTATTAACCACAGTGCTGATTTTAGCCCAAGTTTCCAAAAAGTCTGGGCCTGAAATATTAACCTTTGTGGGTCATTTTCCTCCACAGAGATGTTTCACCTTCATGGACAGGGGCTTTGTCTTTAAACAGATCAACAACTACATCAGCTGCTTCGCCCCTGGAGACCCAAAGGTAGTGTGACTGTTGCATACTGTTTCTTGTGTCTCACTGACACACATGTGGAAATCCACCTGTTCCTTTCAGTTGTCATATGAATTTTGTTTCAGTCTCAGAGCCACAGCTTACCTTCCTCTTGGAAATACTGGCACTTTCTTACACTAATATATATGAGGTAATAGAGACATAGTAATTCATAATGAAAAAATAAACATACCCATTGGTTTTCTCTTAAACACCTAAAGTGACATTTCAACCACAAAATGAAAAGTATAAATGTTGGGGATCACAGTTTTCTTAACAAGACAAAAAAAAAAGTAACCATGTAACCTTTCTGTGCTGGAATTATATCTGTTCTTATTTTTTTCTTTTTTAAAGTTCTGGCTTATTAATCTTTTTATTGTATAGAATCTGTGCCTGTAGTCATAGGCTAATTGAAATCCTTTTTGGAAGTAGAAGAACCATAAGTAATAAATGTCCTAAAGTCATTGGAGGACTTTGTGTAGTTAAATGTGTCTCACTTTTCAAACAAATCCCTGTAGCCGTTCTGAAATCTGTAACCTGGAGTGGAGCATGCAGTTCCCTGGGCTCCCAGTTGCTAAAACCTGGGTGCATTGTTTCTGATAGGCTTTTTAGTGTCCTGTGTAGAATATCCATCAAGGTATTTAATTTATGACTAAGCGTTTTTTCCTGCAGACTCTCTTTGAATACAAGTTTGAATTTCTCCGTGTGGTGTGCAATCATGAGCATTATATTCCTTTGAACTTACCAATGCCATTCGGAAAAGGCAGGATTCAAAGATACCAAGGTAATCTATCTTTACATGTGTTAATCTTTTCACAAAGATAACCATTCGTTTTTTAATAAGAAAAGAGAAGTGATTCAAATATGATGCTAGTATTTTCTGATTTTCCTGGGTGAATTAACTTTTTCTTGTTAAATTTCCATTTCAAAAGTATTGATGAAGTGTTACATGGAAACTTATTTTTCAACAAACTTATTAGTCTGCAGATCATGCCAATGTGACTCATTTTCATTGAAAAATTCCTTTGCTTAAAAAATAGAAATTCATTTTATTTACTATAGTTTATATTTTGTTTCACTTTTCCTTTTTTCTCATAAATTAGCTTTTCTTTCACCAACTGTGGAGTCAAATGACACTCCTATAGGTAGGTGCGGGATGTGATGCTTGCTTTCTTGCATTTTCCTCCTTTAAAAGAAAAGAATGCAAGTGACTGTTGAAATGCTTACCTCTGCTATTCATTTAGGCATCTGATCATTTTTAAACTCCTAATGAAGTGGTGAATTTCGGTAACATCCCAGGAGACACCTTGCTCCTGGGGTCACTAGGTTTTCTGTGATGTTTCTTCAAGTAGAACAAGCAAAAAAGTCCTGCTTTACCCCAAAATGCTTTCTAGCATTTCCACGGCCCTCATCCATAGGGATAGCAGTAGCCTAATCACAGGCAACATGGCTTTTTCACATGCTTTTTATGTTTGCATGGTGAGTCTTTATTAACTGTTCCGTGTTTATCTTCAAGTTTGAAGAGAATTAAGATCAAAAAAATTTATCTTTATAGAGTAAATCAAATTGAAGAAATTAATATGTTAGGTCTGTCCAGTAATGTTTATTGGGTTTAGTGTCTTGTATGTGCTTAGGTTTATTTGTACTAATGCAGAAAAAGTAGGAAAAAGCCACTAAACTATTAATGATACTCTGAAATTCAGAGAAACATATAGAGACATTCTTTTAGAGACAGGTGTCTCCCAGCACCCCAAACAGATTTGTACAACCTTGTAAGGAACAAGAAGGGAGATTGGGGCTCAGGAGCTGGCGTTGATGTGTTCAGGAAATAGTTGAACCAACTATGTTGCACCAGTTATGTCTATCTCCAGAATACAGCTGTGGACAGCCTGGATGAAAATCCTTAATGATTATATATAAGGGAAGTACACAGAATGTTAGAGACTGATAAAATCTCTAAAGGGGAAAAATAAAGCTCGGAAAGCAGCATATGAAAAGTGGTGACAGTTGAGATACCGTGACCAGTCAACAGTTGGGGGAGATTGAGGGGTTGAGCCCAGCACCCACTGGTCTGGGAGGGAGTTTCCTGGGCTGAGGAAGTAGCAGGCATTTAGCTACCCATCTTACCTGTCTAGCCATGGCTGGCCCTTCTTTCTATTCACCCCACTCTTGCCCACATTCCATGCACCCCTGCTTACTCCCATTCCATGCACCCCTGCTTACTTCAAACATGGCATGCCCACCCCTGGCACCTCTCAAATAGCCCCTCCCCCAAAAGTATTCATCTTCCTCCTCTGAAGCTACATCATGGGTTGTTTTAGTCATTCATTTTTTATTGAGAAATTTATTATTGAACAACCATACAAGTTTTTAACAATATAAAATGTGTATAGATTCTGGATATTAGATTTACCCCCAGGAGTGCCCCC
>PVKS010019025.1:27048-39210 GCA_004027875.1 Aplodontia rufa
GTATTAGGTTGTATAACATTACACCTTATCTGGATTTAACACATGATAATAGACCACCTTTTTCAATGGCCAGGGTCTAGATCCAGCCTCCACAGATGAGTGGAGACATTCGACTCTTGGTTCTCTGGGTTAAGCTGATTTTACTCAGCATAATTTCTTCCATAGCCATCCATTTACTTTCAAAGGCTGCAATATCATTGTTTCTAATTGCTGAGTAAAATTCCATGGTATATATGTACCACAGTTTTTGGATCCATTCATCCAGTGAGGGACATCTGGGTTGTTTCCATATCTAGCAATAGTAAATTGAGCTGCTATGAACATAGATATTGCTGTGTCACTATAATGTGCTGATTCTAAATCCCCTGGAAAAATACCCAGGAGTGGAATAGCAGGATCATATGATGGGCTTATCCCTAGTTTTTTGAAGATTCTCCACACTGCTTTCCAGAGGGGCTGTACCAGGCTGCAGCTCCACCAACAGTGTGTTAGTGCGCCTATCTCTCCACAGCCCCTCCTGCATCTATTATTGTTTATTTTCTTCATTTTTGCCATTCTGACTGGTGTGAGGTGATATCTTAATGTAGTTTTCATTTGCATTCCTCTAATTACTAGTGATTTGGAGCACTTTCTTATGTATTCATTAGCTTGATCAGTGTCCTCTGTTGAGAAGTTTCTATTTAGCTCTTTGGCCCATTTATTAATTGGGTTGTTTGTGTTTTTGTAGTGGAGATTTTTGAGAATTTTGTAGATTCTGGATATGAGGCCCCTGTCAGAGGAATCATAGCCCATGATTCTCTCCATTTCCATTGGAAACCTCTTGACTCTTTTGATTGTTTCCTTGGCAGTACAAAAGCTTTTTAGCTTTATGGCATCCCATTCACTGATTTTTTACTTTATTTCCTTTACTTTAGGAGACATGTTGAGAAAGTCTTTGCCTACTCCCAAATGCTGAAGTGTTGGACCTAATTTGTCTTCCATCAGTTGCAGTGTAGTTAGTTTAATTCCTAGCTCCTTGATCCATTTTGATTTGATTCTCATGCAAGGAGAAAGATATGGGTCTAATTTCAACTTTCTGCAAGTGGCTGTCCAGTTTGTCCAACACCATTTGTTGAAGAGGCTGTCTCCCCTCCATGTAATATTTTGTCCCCCTTTGTCAAAAATCAGATGTTTAAAAATTTGAGGGTTTGTTTCAGGGTCTTCTGTTCTATTCCATTGGTCTTCTTTCCTATCTTGATACCAGTTCAAAACTCTAGAGAAGATGGGGTTCAAAGGATCATTTCTGAACTATGTAAAGGCTATATATGCTGAACCCTCAGGTAGTATAATACTAAATGGAGAAAAGCTGAAAGCATTTCCACTAAAATCGGGAACAAGACTAGGCTGTCCGCTCTCACCACTTTTGTTCAATATTGTTCTTGAGACCCTAGCTAGAGGAATTAGGCAAGAGAAAGAAATCAAAGTGATAAAAATAGGAAGAGAGGAAGTCAAACTCTCTCTTTTTGCTGATGACATGATCCTGTATCTGGAAGATCCAAAAAACTCCATCAGTAAGCTGCTTGAACTCATAAACAGATTTAGCAAAGTGGCAGGATACAAGATCAACACACATAAATAGCTTTCCTA
Source organism: Aplodontia rufa (assembly GCA_004027875.1). NCBI lineage: Eukaryota > Metazoa > Chordata > Mammalia > Rodentia > Aplodontiidae > Aplodontia > Aplodontia rufa. The sequence goes on from PVKS010019025.1 coordinate 28,675, forward strand.
TACACTAATAATAATAGGACTGATGAAGAAGTCAGGAAATCAGTCCCTTTCAAAATATCTTCGAAAAAAATAAAATACTTGGGAATTAACCTTACAAGGGAAATCAAAGATCTCTTCAACGAAAATTATTGGTCATTGAAGAATGAAATCCAAGATGACCTAAGAAGACGGAAAGATGTCCCATGCTCTTGGTTAGGCAGAATCAATATAATAAAAATGGCCATTCTGCCGAAAGCTTTATGCAGATTTAATGCTATCCCCATAAAGACACCTGTCATTCTTTACTGACATAGAAAAAGCAATTCTCAAATTCTTTTGGAACAATAAGAAACCTAGAATTGCCAAAACACTACTAAACAAGAAAGACGAAACAGGCGGTTTCACCACACCAGATTTAGTCAGTTTTTTTGCTGCTCTGACAAGCGGACCTGACAAGCAATTTTAGGAGGAAAAGACCATCTTAGAGCTTACGGTTTCAGAGGTCTCAGTCCGTGGAAGGCCCGTTCCATTACTCAGGGCTCAAGGATATGGCAGGCCTGGTTCTATAGAACTCAAGACATCACATCAGGAAGCAGAGCTAAGAGACTGCACGCCAGATACAGAATGTGTACACCAAAGGCAGGCCCCCAGTGACCCATCTCCTCCAGCCACACCCTAGCCTACAGTTAAGTTAATCTCTTTACCCATAAGATTAACTACTGATCGGGTCATGGCTTTCACAACCCAATGATTTCACCTCAGCCTTCCCAAATTGTCACATGTGAGCTTTTGGGGGATATCTCATATATAAACCATAATGCAGGTCCTCATGGGACCTCTCAGGGACCCTTGCCTTCTCCTAGCTCCCTGTGGAATTTGTTGCTGTCCCTGGCCCTGCATCCAAAACTCATCATATCCTCCCTTACCTCACAGTCACCTGTTCTTGGGCACCAATCTCCTTTCTTCCTTTCCCCTGTCATGGTGCTAAGAGATGCTGTTTATGTCCAGTAGTTGGGCAGGAAACTTGTGTTGCTTCCCATCTTGCCCTTTGAGCCAGCAGGGCCCTGGTGCTTATCTTATAGAACTGAGCTAATCAAAATCTGTCAGATGTCCAGCAGATTCACATAAGCTTTTGGGGTACTGCCAGGGATTTTGTAGCAAGAGGGCTGCCTTAGGCAAGTAGATGTTGGTCAGATATGGATACTTTGCCTTGCCACACTGACAGAAATGAATCTTTGTTAGCATTCTCCTTCTTTATCTTTTCACTTGCCCCACCTCACCTTCTCTCTCATGTACACCTACCCACATGAATTCATAGCCCCACATGTATGCACATGCATGTGCCACAAGCACAGGTATGTAAGAATGTGCACAGTTAACCCAAATAGTTTTCTTCTAAGAGATTTATGTGAATTCAAGCTGTAAACTATAGCTTGGGTAAACTGGATTTAGTAATCATAAACAGTGAACATGATTATTCTGGAAAAATGAATACTCTTCCTCTTCTACTAAAGGGTTTTACTGGACTTGGGTCAGTATTTTGGGCAGATTTAGAAGTAACTAACAGATATAGAACTGAAGTCAAAGGAGGAGTCTGTAGAATTTCCTTTAATATTGGAACCAGTGTAGCAATTCAAGGGCTGTCTTCATCTTCCCCAAAGTGTGTGTTGCAGCTTCCAAGAGACAATTAGCTGCCTTTACCTCCCTCAGAAAGGTTTGTGTTTGTTTCTAGCTGTTCTCTAGAAGAGCTTCAACTTTGTTATTTAGCTTGTTGATGAGTTGTTAGTTTGGTTTGGTGCTTTGTCCATTCCAATTTTAGTTTATGTTAATTTTTATTTGCTCTTAGAGGTGTGGAAGTATTAAGCAGATATTTTAGAAAATACTGTAAAAAATAAGTTCTTCCTTTAATGATTGCAGAATAGTTTATGTGCAAATGTATTCATTTTTAACACATTGGGTTTTATTGGGACTTTACAGGCATTGATGATCAGGAAATGAATATTGAACTCAGGAAATAAACAATATTTTAATAAAGCATGTGTATTTATTACTTTAATTATGTATTTATGCACAGATTACTCTTATGCTTCTATTAATTAGTAAAATAACTTTATTTTTAACTTTGTCAGTAACAATTATATGCTGTTCTGTTTTCTAATAATTCGTACTAACTGAAATCAATTTCAATGCATGTATGAGTTTGTCAGGATGAACCCAACTACTTTGTTATTTTTTAATAAAATTGGCACTAAAACTTAAATTCACTGATTTAATCATGAATGGTGCTATATGTTCCAAAATCAAAATCCTGTGCTTTTGTCTCTGTTTAAATTTAGTTTTCATGTAGAAGTTTGATGTGCAAAGGAGCCGAGCAGCATTCTAGAAGCAGCCCTTTTCTGTTTGAAGACAGGTCTGATCATGTACTGACACAAGCAGGGCAGGCTGAATGCCGAGGATAGATTCAATTTTTATTTTATTCAGAGAACTTTGAGCCCTCCCTAACTAAATTAGTCTCTTTCCTCCTTTCAGATCTCCAGCTTGACTATTCATTAACAGATGAATTCTGCAGAAATCACTTCTTGGTGGGACTGTTACTGAGAGAAGTGGGCACTGCCCTCCAGGAATTTCGGGAGGTCCGGGTGATTGCCATCAGCGTGCTCAAGAACCTTCTAATAAAGCATTCTTTTGATGACAGATATGCTTCACGGGTGAGTGGTCCCCAAAGAAAGCAAATATGCAGGGAGTAATAAATGTCCTTTAAGTGCTATAGAGTGCTAATTAGAAATAAAATTTCCTCTACTTTTAGAATAAAATATAATACCTGTCATTATAGGGTGGATCCAAATAAAGAAGATAGCCTGTGCCAAATTATTCGGTGTCATTTGTTCTTGGAGCTCTGGGACAAACTTACCTTGTACCTTTGTTTCAGAGTCATCAGGCAAGGATAGCCACACTCTACCTGCCTCTGTTTGGTTTGCTTATTGAAAATGTCCAGCGGATCAACGTGAGGGATGTGTCACCCTTTCCTGTGAACCCAGGCAGTGTACGTAAGCATAGTTACATGGACATAACCCATGTCCATTCCAATTTTAGTTTATGTTAATTTTTATTTGTTTTAAGGCTACCATAACAGGGCCACAAACTGGGTGTAGAATAGCAGAAATTTGAGAGGCCAGAAGTCCAAAATCAAGGTGTCATCAGAGGTGTCAGAGGAAGAAGCTGTTCCTTGCTCCTCTCTGAGCTTCTGGTGGTTGCTGACAGTTCCTGGCGCTCTTCTTTGGCTCTGGTTGCTGAATCACTGCCATCTCTGCTTTTCTCTTCACGTGTGTTTTCCCTGGTGCATGTCTGGGCTTTTATGTGCCCTCTTTTTTTCTTATAAGGACACCAGTGGTGGGATTTATGGCTTACCCAGTATGACCTCATCTTAACTTTTATTTACATCTGGAAAGGTGCTGTTACCAAATAAGATTACATTGCAAGGCTGAAGGTGGACATGAGATTTGGGGGATACTACTTGTCCTCTATTTTGCTAATAACACCCTAATAATCTTGGTAATTATTTACTCTTGGTGAAGTACATCTCTGGCTAAGATGGGGTCAATCAGTAAGCCTTCAATTCTTGCTTTCCTGATGGCCTAATATTTTGCAAGGCTTCAGGATTTTCATTTGTGTATTCAACACAAATTTATGATGGGAGGAGGAGCAAAAGTAAAGGGCATGGTTTTAATCCATGTCCCTTAAAGCCCAGACTGGCCCCAGTTCTGGTAGTAACATGCTGCCATCTTGGAAAAGCCTTTTTAGGCTACAGTTTCTCTTCATTAGACTGCAGATGTCAGGGATGCCAAGGTGAGGGACCAGAGGCCCCTGCCTCCAAGAACTGACCATTTTAATTTATATTATATTTGTATAGCCACTTAAAGAGACATGGGAAGTTAAGTTGACTAAAGAATGACCCCAGAAATTATTTCAAAACTTTTTGACTGGAGATTGTTTTTTTAAATTATTATTTATTTATTCTGTCTTTGATACTTGATGATTTGGAGTTTGTTTTGTTTTGTTTTGAGGGGAGAATACCAGAGATTGAACCCAGGAGCACTTAACCACTGAGCCACATTCCCAGCCCTTTTTATTTTTTATTTTGAGACAAAGTCTTACTAAGTTTCATATGGCCTCACTAAGTTGCTAAGGTTGTCTTTGAACTTGTGATCCTCCTGCCTTAGTCTCCTGAGCCACTAGAATTACAGGCATGTACCACCACACCAAGTTGATACATGGTGATACGTCTTCTTAATTTTAAAAGATTTTTGATAGCATCTTACAATTCAGCATTTTCAAAGGATTAACACAATCAAATTCCTTATCACATTTCAATTGCAAAAGGCTTTTTAATTATTCACCCATAATAATTTTTAATTTTTAAAATTCATAAAAGTTTTACAAGTTGAAACTTGTATTTGTTGTCTTCATAGTTTTTTTTTGGCCTAAGAGGGCTTATCTGCTAATAATTTGAACAGATAGTACCAGTTTCCTTTCCCTTTTATTCTGGACTCATGAACTGACTCATAGTTAATCTTGCCATTTTATCATTGCAACATATACTTGGGGAATATCCATGCATGTTTCTTTCCCTTTTTCCCAAAAGCAATGCATTTTCCCCTTTATTACACTACCTCTTCAACCCCCCACATACGTTTCCTAAATAATGTCACACTGAAATGATCTATATTTATTGATTTTTTTCCTTACTCCAAAGACTGTAAACTTTCTTTCCTAAATGCACCTTGCTGATCTCACTCTGTGTGACATTGCACTCCATGTGCATGCTCTCTAAGTATATCTGCTTTTCAATGTCCTGATTCAATCCCAAAAAACACAAGTGTAAAATCTTTATTTGGTGTTTAATGAAGTAAACCCCCCCTTAAAAAAAAGATAAAACTTTAAATTTGATAATAGTTCTCCTCTGATGAGGAGCACATGCAGCTCCAAGTATCCAGAGACTGCCATCACTGCTGTTGAGTTGAAACTCTGGCTCATTTGGAAGGGCCAGCCCCCTGTGCCTGCTTCTCCCACTTAGGCACATTGACCATGTCAGGCTGTTCTGTCTTGTTCCTACATGTGCCCTCTCACTTTAAGAAGAGTTGGTGAGAGAGGAAGTCCAGACTGCTCACAAATATGTGAGAAAATGCTCTACATCATTAGCTATAAGGGAAATGCAAATCAAAACTTCTATGAGATACCACCTTACTCCTGTTAGAGTGGCAAAAATGAAAAATTCAAACAACAACAGATGCTGGAGGGGCTGTGGGAAAAAAGGAACACTGTTACGCTGCTGGTGGGACTGCAAACTGATTCAGCCACTATGGATAGCAGTGTGGAGACTCCTTAAAAATTTAAGGATGGATCCACCTTATGACCCAGCTATCCCACTTCTGGGTATTTTCTCAAAAGAGTTAGAATCAGCATATTATAGTGATATGGCTTCATCAAGGTTTACAGCAGCTCAATTTACTATAGCTAGATTATGGAACCAACCCAGATGCCCCTCACTCGATGAGTGGATACAAAAACTTTGGTACTTATACACAATGGAATACTACTCAGCCATTAGAGAAGACGATATGACTTTTGCGGCCAAATGGATGGAGATGGAAAGAATTATGCTCAGTGAAGTATCCCAATCTCAGAGACTCAAGGGCCGAATGGTATCTCTCATCTGTGGACGCTAGAATACATGGGGAAGCAGTATGTTAGATGGCTAAGCTAACAATAACTTCAAATTATATGGTTCTCAACGCAACAGGGAGATGACTCCCTAGGATACTTGGAGACGTAGGGAAGGGGATGGGGGGAGGAGGGTGTAGGAAGAACTCCTAGGAGACTGGAGAATGGGAATATGGGGGAATCATCTCAGAAAGAGATCACTGTCCTCCACAAGATATCCATTTAACTCAGGAGTTCTTCTGGGGGAAACAACAACAGCGGGGAGCCCAATCTGGCATCCATGATATGGCATTAGCCCTGGATAACAAAGTATATATACAATGGTTCTTGAATGTTTGATAATGTTTCCCCCTCAATTGTATCTCTATATCCATCTGATAAAAAAAAAAAAAAAGAGTTGGTGAGGGGGCTGGAGCAGTGGCTCAGCAGTTATAGCATTTGCCTGGCATGTGTGAGTACATGGGTTCAAATCCTAGCACCCACATACACAACTAAGTGTCGGAGCAACAAAAACCATGTGAAAAACTCAATAAAAATTCCTCCCTGTCCTCTCTCTAAAGAAAAGAGTTGGTGAACTTCTGTCATTCATCTGATTGTTTCTTTGACAGATTGTGAAGGACGAACCCCTTGCTTTGCCATCTGGGAACCCACTTGTTACACCACAGAAGGGAAACACACTGGACCACAGCCTGCACAAAGACCTGTTAGGCGCCATCTCTGGCATGGGTAATGCTCTGTGCTCTTGTGGGTTGTGCTCCATCACTCAGGTGTCATTAATCCAACAGTTGCTTCACATGTTACACTCACAGATTAGGACTTGGGTGTCTGTGTTTCTGCCTTGAATGTTCCTTCCTTGTTGTGATTGCACAACTGAGATTCTTCAGCCATGCTCTGTAATAAAGATGTCAGAGTTCTTGGGAAGCCAAACACAGTACATTTAATCACTTGCTTGTGCTGTTTGCTTTTGTAAAGTCCTTATTAAGTATTTTAAATCTTCAATCGTTCACACTTTTAGAAAAGGAATATCTTTGGAGGTGTTGCCAGGGTTGGGAGTTACGTGTAATGTTGGCAATTTAGATGAAATGTGACAGCAGAGCACTTCCTGAAGGGATTATTCTACCACATTTTGTGACTGGGATTCAGTCCTAAAATCAGCTTTCAAAAAAAAATCTTCTGTCCTACAGTATTTCTTCTGTGTGAAACAATGAAAAAGAGTATTCCTCCATGGGAAGAAAAACATGGCATAAGTCAAGATTCATGGAATTTCTTTTTAAGAAAATGCCTGAGAAAATGTGCCTATTTATATTCTGATTGAGTCATAACTTCATGAAGATAATGGAGATAGAAATGTTGTCTACATACCTATACATTTCTCTGTCTTCAAGGGATTGTCATAGATGCTCAGTCTTCTTCTGTCTTTATTTCTCCCTCTCTTTACCACATTTTGAATGAATAAAATGTCCTACTATGGCTAGTGGGTAGACTACCCATTAGTGGTACAAATTCATGGGGCAGAGAAAAAGTATATTTATTTTACTTAAGGTCTTTAAAAGTCATGTCCTAGGCCAGGATATTACACACACACACACACACACACACACAGAACAAACTAAGCATGTTGATTTTTACTTATTGCATTTGGATCTGTTTATCTTAAAGTAAGACTCTAGTTTCGGAATGAAGCCTAAAAATCTGATAATTTAGGGTCTAATTTTACTTTTTTAAGGGCCTTTCTCCTGAGTTATATATTCTACCTTAATTATGAAATGCAGTTATATTAGGAGAATTGTAATTGCTTGTTGTGTATGTTTCGATTTTCTTGGTATAGAAAAATGATCATGGGTATTTCATGAGTTTTTTTTTTTTCCTGTTCCTCTGAGAGTTGATCACACGGTTTCCCTGCTGGAGAAATGCAGAATGTGAGCTTACAGTAAGACCCCTGTTCCAACCTTCATATTTCCAAATTCCCCAGGGTTTTCTTTTCCTGGCGTTAATTCATTGAATCAGTTTCAGGGATAGTAGTGGATAAATCTGAGTGTTTGGGACGGGGAGGGATTTACAACCTTCATGTCACAGGTCTTCCTTCTAAGATTAAAAATATCTTGGGGGTGCTGGGTAGCTCAGGGTAGGGTGCTTGCTGAGTATGTGTGAGACCTTGGGTTCCATCCACATCACCAGGTTGGGGGAAGAGAGACCATCATGATATTGCCTGACACCAATGAATTTATACCATTAGCTACCAAATTTAAAACTGAAAAAAAATTTTTTTAGTGCAATTCAGGTTGACTGTTATTTATTTCGTTAAATTATTTACTTTTTGTTTTTTTCTTAGAAGCATTTCTCTCCATGCCAGCTAATTTGCCTGCTGAATCTGAAAATGACTTGCCTGTTGTGAGGTGACAGCAATGGCATCTTTGGCTTGGGTCTGGGAGGTCTGCTTACAGCTGCTGTGCACAGTGCCAGAACTCTTCTTGTGCCGTCTGCAAAACCAGTCAGCCTTTCTGCTGGAGGCATGCTTTTGGTTCAGCAGAGAATGTACAAGTCCAAGGAGTCTTTTTTTTTTTTTTTTTAAGAGAGAGGGACAGTGAGAGGAGAGAAGAGAGAGAATCAATTTTATTTAGTTTTCCATGTGGCTTTCATTGCTCTGATACTTTGTTGCTTACCTGGTGCTGGGGTTCAAACTCACATCCTCGCACATGCCAGGCAGGTGCTGTAACTACTGAGCCACCGATGCACCTCCACAAGGAGTCATTTTTAATTATGTAATTCATAGTTTATCTAATTATGTAATTTTTAGTTTATCTAAGCAGGAAGTCAGTGTATTAGCCTACAAGTCCATTAATACTAAGATGTAGGCTGATTTCTGCCTTCTAGTGCTGTTTTTTCCAGGGCCATCACAGATTTTCTTTCTACTTACAACTGTTTATAACATATTCCCAAATATGCGCAGTTCACGGAGAGTAAGTGTGTATCTTATTGTCACAGTAATTTTTTCATGGTATGCCCTGGCCAAAATTTACAGTTCTATTTATTTGAACTTATCTGTTAGCAATTTGTTTTAATAATAACTTCCAGTTGTATTTTTTGGGTACTTAGGACCAAATAACCTAATAAATACTTATGATCTAATAATTTAGTAGGCATTTGAAAAAATAATACACATAAATTTAAAGAAAAATGGTTTTGTGTGTTTTTGTGTGTGTGTGTGTGTGTGTTTTTTAAGAGACAGGGACAGTGAGAGAGAGAATTAATTTTTATTTAGTTTTTCATGTGGCTTTCATTGCTCTGACACTTAGTTTTGCATGGTGCTGGGGTTTGAACCCACGTCCTCGCATATGCCAGGCAAGCACCATAACTGCCAAGCTACCACTCAAACCCCCTTGTGCTTCATTTTTAATAACCACAACTATTCCTAATGGGTTCTTTTTGCCTGATGGATGCTCATCGCTTCTCATACTTTGGAACAGATTTTCTGCCATCCTCACTTCCTATTTTCCATTGATTTTTGTCTAGTGCTTGCTTTTTATCATAGCAGCCTCTAAATATCCAGCTTCACAGAGATATGACATAGCATGACCTGTAAAATCAGAAAAAAGGATAATGATACTGGTGTAAATTCAGGCGGAGATGTTTATTGGACTTGTTGCTCTCGGGCCAATTTCACCTGTGCCGCTATGATGAGGGCGGGCATGGGAAGCAGCAGCCGGCCAGAATGGCAGGCAGGGAAAATGGCGTTGAACCTTTGCCAAGCAGCTGGTTTTGCTGGCTACCTGGAAGTTCATGATGGGGTTAGTCCTTCAGAGACTGGCTGGTGGGCCCATCAATCCTTTGGAGCTTGTTCGCCAGCATCCCAATTGGCTGTTCTTTTCGCGGGCAAGTTGCCCTTTGCCCTGCTCCTTAGCCAGCAGGCATAGCCTCAGTGTCTTGGCTGAAGGCACGCCCCCAGCCAGGGTCCAAGATGTGAAGTGTGGGCTAGCTGAAGCCATGCCCCCAGCCGGCCTAACATCCCGACCTTTTTGGTGATATAGGGCGTAGATTTCCATCTGGCTACTTCCTGCTGTTTATGGGGCGACGTGGGGAGGGGAAGGTTTGGGTGTTGGGTCCCTGGGAGGCGGCTGTAAGGGTGTAAGGGCCTTTGGTCGTATGTCACTTCAGCGAACTCGCTTATGTGGCTTCAGGTGAACCTGAGGAGACAGGGCGCAGTCATTAGAAGAAGTCTATCACTAATAAGGGAGTAAGGATGGGGGGTCAGCCAGGTGACAAGAGTGGAGTTGAGCCATCCTGGCCAAGGGTCAGGCTGCTTAGGCCTCTCGTTCAGATGCCTGAGAGTCCTGATGTTCATCTCCATCAGCCCCGTTTTACTGATGTAGCAGCCTTTGTTCATCCTCAGGAGATCAAGTGTTTGGAGGTCCTGTAATGAAACTCGGGTGACAGATGTTATTTGTCTTTGTAGGGAGGCATTGGATGTTTCCATTGCCTCTTGATGCTGCTTACGCCTCTGAATGGCAGAGACTGACTTCATCCTCCTGCCCCCAATTTGAAGGCAGTGAGTGAAGAGGCTTAGGTAGAGTCTGACCACTGTGGATAGAAAAATGGCCTGTTTCGTTCTACAGAGGGGATTCTGAGCAAATCAGATTAGGGGAACCCCCTCTAAACCTGGCATTTAGAGAAAAAAAAAAAAGCCATTGCCTTTGTTGGTAAATGTCCATGTAGGACTGAGTTTTGGTTATACTCTCCTGCCAGGTGTTTAAGACCAACTTGATCAAAATTGATCTTGTTCCTGTCTATTGCGACCAGTCAGCTGAGTTTGTCAGGGTTATTCTTGAGGAACTCGTG
>PVKS010019026.1:0-39105 GCA_004027875.1 Aplodontia rufa
TCTTCTTCTTCTTCTTCTTCTTCTTCAAGAGGGACAGTGAGTGAGAGAGGGAGAGAATCAATTTTACACAGTTTTCCATGTGGCTTTTGTTGCTCCAACACCTTGTTGTGTACGTGGTGCTGGGCTTCGAACCTGTGACCTTGCACCTGCCAGGCAAGCACTGTAATTGCTGAGCCACCGCTCCAGCCCCTCCCCTTTGCTTCTTAATTCCAACTTGATTTTCCACTTTCCCTCTGGCCAGAAGAAGAAAAGACAGAGCAGTGTGATTACAGTGGACGGAGGAAGAGGAGGAGAAGGAGGAATATAAGGAGGAGGGGCAGAGCAAGAGGAGGGGAGAAAGCCCTGAGGTCCAGGGCTGCAGCTGGCAGGGCAGGGGTTCTGAAATTGGCAGCAACCTCTGATGAGAGGTTTGAGGGGGGATGGGGCAGTGGCAGTCATAGAGTTGTGGACATCTGTTGCCCTTGGAGTCGTTTGGGTGGGCGCCATGTTAGCAGCTAGTTTGGGATCCTGGCTGGCAGCAGATCCCTGTCTTTCTCCCCAGAATGGAGATCCTGCCCCTGGCTGCGATGGCCTTCGTGTGCCAATACTCATCTGCCTCCACAGGGCCTCATCTCCCAGTGCTACCATTATACTAGCAGTCCATCTCCTGTTTGCTATAGTATTGCAACTTCTTCCTGTATTCCCACTTTACAGATGGGATAGCAGAGATTAAGGCACTTCCTCAAGCTCCACAGAGTCAGGTGTATCTACCTGTGAGGGCACATGTTTTTCCATCCTGTGATGTCACTCTTCCAAGACAGAGTCTGGGCTTTTCCTCTCTGCATGACCCTGTCATCCCAGCCCAGCCCCATCCACTACTGATGGACAAAGGCATTCAGTCAGTATTTGCTGATAGCTGAAGTTTGATCTGGACTTGATTTTGCAGGGAGAAGACTCCAAAAAAAAATAATCACCTGGGTCTAGGTCCATGAAGATGTCATTTGGTGCTCCCTACAGGGTCCTGGGCACCATAGGATGAACAGCCTTTCATTCGGTTAATCCCACTTCGCACTCCTAGGAAGGGTGCATTTAGAGCTTTAGCATCCAACCATTACCACATTTCTGGATGACTCTCTTGAGCCAGCCTCTGCACTGCCACTGGGCCCTTCCCCTGGGAGATGGCCATTTGGCCGGGGCACGGCAGATTTCACACAGGCTGACTCTCCATGGCTACTTCGGTCCCCATAATGCAGCCTCTGTCAAAATGCTGGTTAAGACTATTTTTAAAAAGTCCCATTTAGCATCAAAGCGATGCCAAGTATACAGTCTATAAAGACAGACGACAAATGATCACTTCCTCTTCCAATTCTGTCCGAGACCCGAAGCTGGAAGACTTACTGCAGAGTCTATTCTTGGACATTCAAGACAGAAGCTTATGCTTTTATTACTTTTTAAAAAATGCCAATCAAAATGTAATGCTATCAGCATTCTCTGGGAGTCTCCGGGTGGTGTGGGAGCCAATGAGGCAGAGCACACCACAGAATTGTCTTTATGGAGAAAAAGGCAGACTCTGATAGTATAAATGTATCTGAACAGACGAGATCAATATCTTCCCAACGCCACCTTCCAACAGTATTTATGGGGCAGCAAGGGTGTGCTAAGACCCACAGGAAGTACATTACGAAGGCAGAGAAATAGCAAGTTTCTGAATCCATATCACTCTGCCAGACGCTGTTTTAAGTAGTACTTTATGTAGTTATATGGTTTAATCTTTATCAATACTCTACTGGGTCAGTACTGTTATTATCTCCATTTTACCGTGGGGTAACTGAGGCTCAGACTGGTTAACTAACTTGCCCGAAGTCACACAGTAATTACGTGGTAGAGTAGGGATTCGATGTTCAGGCATCCAGGCCCCGAAGTGAGGGCTCTTAACCCCTGCTTTGATTGCCTCTCAACTGAGTGCCCAGGAAGGTCACACTGGCAGGGTGAGGGGAAGCTGCCTGGAGGTGATGGAGATAGTTGGGTTTGGCACTTGGAAGGGGGGCTACTGCGCCTGCTCTGAACTTCCCTGCCATGTGTGGCCCTGCGGTGCCATGTAGCTTTCTCCTTCTATTTTGCAGAACATACCATGTTTCTAGTACTTTAGCCATGGGCTGTGGTTTGAGTATGTCCTCGAAAGTGCATATGTTGGAAATGTAACCCTCAATGCAACAGCGTTGGGAGGTGGGGCCTGATAAGAGGTGAGCAGGTCCTCGGGCTCTGCAGTTCTGAATGGATCAGTTACAGCACAGGAGTGGGCTTGTCATGAAAATGAGTTCGACTCTCTTTTGTTCTCCTGGTCTCATGCTCTCTCACCCTTCTGGCACCGAAAGATGCAGCATGAAGGATTCAGCAGATGCTACTGCTGCCAGACCTCTGAGCCCAAGGAGCTCTTATATGCCTTGCTCAGTCTGGGGTGTTTTGCTTTAGAAGCAGAAAGTGCACTACGACCTCCTGTTTCCCATCCACACCAACTCACGTAAGCAGAATCTCTGTCTTGGATGTCTTTGTGCCCCTAACCCCCAAGCCACTGACTGGCCCAGGATGACTTAGGCTGAGTGACATTGTGGACATGAGGTAGAAAGAAGCAAAGAGGAAACCTCAGGTTGGGCAGCCATATGAACAAAAGTAGGGAGGTAGGAGAGACCGAGGATCCATGGGGAGGCCAGGCCAGAAAGCCAAGATTATAGAGACCTTGAATGCAAGAGAGGAATGCAATCCACAAAAGCCACTGTCTGGCAAACAGAGTTTAGGGAGGAGCAGTTTTGGAAATGTGAACAGACTTTGAGACCACTGGGGACACTGGAGGATCCATGGACCAGCAAATGCAGCCAAGAGTCTTGGGAGGATTTCTGATAGCTGCAAGGGGGAGCCTACAGGGATGGTGGAGCCTAAGGCAGGGTGGAGCCTACAAGGAGGGTGGAGCCTAAGTGAGGGTGACGCCTAAGTGAGGGTGAAGCCTAAGGGAGGGCTGCACCTACAGAGAGTACAGAGGAGGACTTGGAATCAGCTGGTGGCACCTCACCATGCTGCCAGACTGGTGGCCACCCTAGGTGCTGCCATCAAAGGATGCCAGGGGCTATTCAACCTCACCCTTGACTGTACCCTTCTGGATACCACCAGCCACACAGCGTTTCTCATGACAGTTATCTTTCCCACCATGAAGGCTGAGCCTACAAGTCTTTATTTTTTGCCCAGGACTGCAATTTCAAACATTATTTTTCCTCTTATGCAAGGAACTAAACTCTTTTATCCTACCCCATAATATAGGATTGGGGAAAAAAAGAATTGCTCCCTCTCAGCAAAATTGATGCAAATGCCAACTCTGATTTGAAAACAGCCCTGTCATTGGGAAGCTGAGTTTCTCTCTTATAAGCTATTCTTGAGTTCCCAAGAGAAGCAGAATAATCATTTATAAGAATAATAAAATCATTTTCTCAGCTTGACAGTACCTGTTTTCCAGCATAGTTGGCAATGCAGCAGGTGCTGATTCTTAGGATTCAGTTTCGCTTAAAAAAAAAAAGCGCATCTCTTTTTAGTGTGTAAAACATGCAAATTCTTTAGCACTAGAAGCCCCATGTCATGCCCCCAGCTAGTAACTTAAAGGTAGAAGTGAGGCTAGATGGACGTGGGAGCTCTGTGTTGGTTTTACACACCTTACCCCCTTATTCTTTGCACTTCTGCACACTTTAGGTGTTCTCACCTAACTTAAAATGCCCCCTCCTCTTCCTCAAACTCATTTCTATCTTCTGAGTTCTGATGGTTAATTTTGCACCAACTTGGCTGGGCTAAGGGATGCCCAGATAGCTGGTAAGACACTATTTCTCAGTGTGTCTATGTGGTGTTTCCAGAAGAGATTAGCCTTTCTTTTTTTTTTTTTGGTGCATTATAGTTGTACACATCATGGGATTTTTAAAATTACATATTCATACATGTACTCAATATAACAATATAATTTGGTCAATATCTGCCCCCAGCACTCCCTGTACCCCATGCCCTGGTCATTTGCTTCTATTGGATCAATAAATTCGATAGGGAAGATCCTTCCTCATCAGTGTGGGTGTGCATACTCCAATCTGTTGAGGGTTGGATCACAGCAAAAAGCCTGGGGAAAAACAAATTCGTTCCTTCTTATTGAGCTGGGTATCAGAGCTCTGGGTTCTCAGACCTTTGTATGGAGAGTTGTAAAGTGCCCTTGCCTGGCTCTCAGGCCTGTTGTCTTGCACGGATTTATATCACCCAGTCTCCTGGTTCTTCAGTTTGTACATGGCAGATTGGAGGACTCCTACTCATGGGACTCCACGAGGATATGAGCCAATTCCCACTCTTTATAAATCCCACCCCATCTCCTATAATTTGCCTCTCTGGGGAACCTTGACTCACGAACGGCCTGGAACAAGTGCCCACTCTTTGGTGTGATGTTCACAGGTTTCTCCTCACCTGCTGGAGACCTACATGAACTACAGTTTGAACCACCTCAGTTAGCCCTGGTTGAGTCTTTGATGATGCCCTTCGGTTCTGATGTGCTAGTTTGTTCTTATTAGGCTACGGCAAGAGGAGGAGGCCATTCAAGGACAGGTCAGTAGCCAACTAGATCTGACTCTACCACTTACTGCCTTACATAAGTCCCTTCACCTATCTGAGCCTCAGCTTCTATATCTGTAAATGGGAATTATAATGATACTTGCATTGGTTGCAGTATTAAAAAAAATAACTTATAGGGGCTGGAGCAGTGGCTTGGCAGTTATGGTGTTTGCCTGGCACGCACGAGTATGGGAGTTCAAACTCCAGCACCATGTACACAATGAAGAGTCCGAGGAATGAAAGTCACATGAAAAACTAAATAAAAATTGCTTCTTTCTCTCTCTCTCTGTCCCTTCTTTCTAAAAAAAAATTAACTTGTATAAATCCGTTGTCCTATGAGTAAGCTGTCAATTCATAGTATCTACCATTATTATCTTGCTCCTTCTCCTCCCCCCCTGCATTATCATCATTCCCTACATTTCCAAAGCAATTAAAGGTCCGATGCACACATCAAGTGTTCAATACAAGGTTATCTCGTTCACCAGGCCCAGTCGGCACAGAACTTAAGGTCCGTGAGAATTTTAGGGGCACACGGAAATAAATTGAATTTGTGTTAGGCATATAAAATGAATCTAGCCTGGATTTTATTCATATTTTTACCAATGAAGTGATGAAATATAATTTTTAATTTTTCTTATAGAGCAAGTGGTCCACATAGAGAAAAGTTTCAAAGACTGGACCTTGAAAGTTGTAATTAGGATCTGGTTCAATGGGCCTGGTTCATCCCCACTTAAAGCCCATCTTTGGTGCTGCTGGCAAGAGGAGGAACTTGCTGGGGCCTCAGGGCCTAGTGCAGGACTGGGTATCTAGAAGGAGCTCACAAAAATTTCTCTTCAGAGACAGAAGCACCTCCTGTCTCCCCTGGCAATCCAAGGTGTGGCATGTGACTGACAGCTTCTTAGAACTTTTATAGATTCCAGAAATTTTAGCATTAATGATCTGGGGGAATAAAAATAAGACACAAGAGAAGATTCCCCATTTGGCAAATAGACTTTAGGCATGGACAGCTTTGGAAATTTAAAACATCATTTCCTGGGCTGGAGAAGTGGCTCAGCGGTAGAGCACTCGCCTGGCATGTGCTAGGACCTGGGTTCAAACCCCAGCACCACATACACAACTAAGAGGAGGAAAAATAAAAACCAAATGAAAAATTAAATAAAATTGGTTTTCTCCTTTAAAAAAAAATAAATGAAACATGGTTTCGTTGGTCAAGAGTGGATGAAGAGAGCCCAGGGTGGTGGCGCACACCTGTAATCCCAGTGACGAGGGAGGCTGAAGGAGGAGGATGGCAAGTTCAAAGCCAGCCTCAGCAACTTAGTGAGGGTCTTAGTAACTTAGCAACACTGTCTCAAGATAAAATATAAAAAGGACTGGGGATGTGGGTCAGTGGCTAAGCATCCCTGGGTTAACTCCATGGTACACAAAAAAAAAATAAAAAAAAACAAACAACAAAAAGTGAATGGAGCTCTTGCCTGGCATGCTCAAGGACTTGAGTTCAAATCCCAGCACCACATATAAAACAGAGTGTTGGGGAAACAAAAGCCAGATGAAAAAATAAATAAAATTGATTCTGTCTTTAAAAAAAAAACAGTGAATAGTTGTATTAAGATCAGAACCAGAATTCTCTACAGCCTTTGGCAAAGGGCTGCCTGAGGTGCTCTGGGGAGGCAGCCTAACTCCTGCGTCCTCTCTGCCAATTGGATTCCACCAGCAGAGGCTACCTCCCAACCATCCCCACTTAAACCAGCTTTTATTTCCATGGGAGGAGAGAACACAAGCCTGTGTCCATTCTCTGTGCCCTGGGGATGCAGACCTCAGAGACCTGGGAGTCCTGCTACTCTGATGGTCCCCAGGAGGTGACATGGTGAATTAGGTGGTGGGCTCACTCATGGGTTGTGTTTGGGTGTCTCGGGAGAAATTTAGCGGTACATTAGGGGAAGGACTTTCCCATGGGAATCTCCTTCCCATTCAGAGATGTCTGGATGGACTCTCCACCTCTCGGGGCAGCAATATTAGTGACATATTTACAAAGTCCTGGCTATGTCCTACGGGCTTTCTGCACACATTGCACCCTATAGCAGCTTTGCAGGATGTTACTTCTATCTCCTGGTGGGTCTAAGTGATTCCTGAGATGCATGATTAAAAGACCCCATGTATGTGGCCCTGGTAATGTTGTTTTGGATTTTTCAAAGTGTATGACATTACCATTGAACACAGAGCTGGTTCAGAAACCATCTTGGCCAATGTTCACTCTGTCCCTACTCCTCCTCCTTAGGGGCTTTGCATAGATAGCTTCTCACCTTCAACAAATCCTTTGGTGGATACTGTTAGCATTTCTGTGTACATCTGGGGAAACAGAGGCAGAAATCAGTGAAGTACCTTGCTCAAGGTCAAGTCTATTAAGTGACAGAGCCAGGATTAGAAGCCAGGCAGCTTGTTTCAGAAACACGGCTGGCCTGCTGGTTCCTGCTGTGTGTTTTCTTGCTTTGCTCTTTTTTCCTCTTCTGTTAGGACTTTGGGCACCATGGTGGAGCACCTCATGACCCTTGGTTTGTCCCCAGCCATCACTATCTGTCCACGCATGCACGGCTACTCCCTTCACACTTGTTTACCATTTATCTGTTTCTTCCACTCCCCAACACTCATTCCTCCATCCTTCATAGTCTCCTATGCTAACAAGTTTTAAATAAAAGTTTAAATAGTGTGAAGGTTGTCAGACTAAAAACTGGAGACCCTGTGTTAAACCTTAACATAAATAAAGATGGGGTTATGGAGAAGATCTCATATGTATATCTCTGATAACAAAAACTATCACACAAGACTCAACCTGACCCCCACCTTGCACAGAGAGCAGCATGACCTTCCACAACAACACTTCTGCAAGGGTATTTACCCAGCAACTGCCTATCCCACCTTGGACTGAGGCCACTCTTATTGTTGATCCTTGTGGCGAAGGATAATTGTTTTAAAACAACTTCTGTAACCTGCTCATTTTACCTTTAAAATCCTTGTCTCCCTTCACCTACCTGAATTCAGCCATAACTTACAGTGGCATGCCTACTCCCATAACTATGTTCCTTCCTGATAAAGGTCATTATCTTTGAAGACTCTCGCCCTGTTTGTTATTTAGGTCGACAGTAGGCACATCTCCTTAAAAAACACTTCTGGAGGGTTGTGTGTGTGTGTGCGTGTGTGTGCGCGCGTGCAAGGTTGAGTTCTAACTTATTTAAAAAGTGCGCTCCTATAAAATCGATTCTGGTTCTGACTTATCCCACTCAATCCCATGCTTTGAAGTCTCTCCGTGTTCATTTATGCATCTAGTATGCAGCTTCTCCCTGCTGCCTGACGTTCTATTCTTCAGTATATTTCACTTAATTATCCTTCCAATGATGGACCTCTAAATTTAATTTCCTGTGATTGGAATTAGTAACATTGTTGATAAACATCCTCACACTGATTCCCTTACTAAAACTATGCATGATCTCTGGGATATGTAAGTGGAAGTGGAATTGACAGATTATAGACATAAATAACTGTAATTTTACTAAATCTTGCAAGGTTGCTTTCCAAGATAGTTGTACCAACTTAAAATTCCCAGCAAGCAGGGCGCAGTGTTTCCAACTCCTCACATTCTCACCTTGGCAGCAAATTACTCACTTTGCCAAATCCTGTTTCTCTAACAGGTGTAAACCACTACCTTAATCAAGATTTAATTTGCATATATCGATGACTAGATAGTAAGAAAATTAGCTTATTATTCATTTAGATTCCTATTGTCTATTTATATTCTTGCTCCTTTAAAAAAATCGGGTTTCTCATCTTTTCCTCAATGATTGGGGGGCTTCTGGCAGAGCCTAGAATAGATATTAGTTCATTATTGGCATTAGATATTGCAGTATCTTCTTCCAGTCTGAAACTGACTTGTTAACTTCATCTACAGTATTTCTCATTAAACCTCATGCCTATCAAGTTGTGAGGTTCACCCATTTTTGAGGTTTTTTTTTTGTGTTATGTTTTGTGCTTTTGAGGATTTGATTACAGGCATTCAAGTTTACTTTCTTCTATGAGGTTTTTAGTCTTACTTTCTGTGCTTTGGGGTTTACTCCATTTGAAATTTTTCAGCATAAAATAATCATCCAGCTTTCTCTTTCTTCTGCAAACAAGTTACCAACTCCACTGACTAAGCAATCTTCTCTCATCTCTCCGTGGTACCACCGTGATCTGTGTGTTCACCTGTGTAAATGGCACCAGTGGTCTCCTTAGCTTCCAGGCCAATAGCACCCTGCTGTCCATCACTCCTGTGGTTTGGTAGTAGCTTTTACGGTCTTAGGGCTTGTCTCTCCTGGGGCGCTTCAGTGTTTATTGATACAGCCATCTATGGCCCTGAAGTCTTCCCAGAAGAGTAAGCAATGGCTTTGTCAAGTTCTCGAGAAAAAAAAATAATCTGTAAGAATTGCATTAAACTTTAAAAATATTTATCTAGGAGACTTAACATGCTCATAATATTAAAATGTCCCTGAACATGGTGTGTCTCTCCAATTACTCATAATTTTATGTACTTCCTCTTGTAGAGTTAAAATTATCATACAGATTTGGTTAGATTTGTAGATACTTTACTGTTTTACACTTTTGTTCTAATTATATATGATATCCTATTTTAAAATATATGTTCCATAATTGGTTATTGTCTATATAGCAGAATGTTATTAACTTTTCCCCTTGTTCTTTAATTGGCGCATTATAGTTGTACATACTGATGGAATTTGTCTTCACATACTTGTACAAGCACACGATATAACAATATATGTTGGCCAGTATCACTCCCCACCATTTCCCCCTTCCCTCCCTTCCTCCCTCCCATCCTTTGATCTCTTTCCACTATTAATCCTTCTTTGATTTTTAGGAGATCCACCCCAATCTTTGTTTTCCGTTTTCCTCTCTAGCTTCTGCATATGAGAGAAAATATATGACCTTTGACCTTCTAAGTTTGACTTATTTTGCTTACAATATGATGGTCTCAAGTTCCATCCATTTTCCTGCCGATGACATAATTTCCTTTTTCTTTATGGCTGAATAAAACTCAATTGTGTTATATGCCATATTTTCTTTATTCATTCATCTGTTGATGGACACCTAGGCTGGTTACACAGTTTGGATATTGGGAATTGTGCTGCTAAAAACACGGGTATGCATGGATCACTGTACTAACGTGACTTTAATTTTTTCAGGGTAAATACGGAGAAGTGGCATAGCTGGGTCTTACGGTGGTTCCATGTCTAACCTTCAGAGGCGCCTCCATACTGATTTCCACAGCAGTTGCTCTAATTTACAGTCTCACCAACCGTATAAAAGTGTTTCCTTGTCTTCTCATCCTCTTCAGCATGTATTATTATTTGTATTCTTGATGACTGTCATTCTGACTGGTGTGAGATAAAATCTCTGTAATTTTGATTTGAAAATGCTATTAAATTTTGTGTGATTATCTTATATCTAGCTGCCATGCTAACTTCTCCTAAAGTTGTAATAGATGGCTGTAGCTTCTTTTTTGTTACTTCTGTGTGTATCTTTTAAAATCTAGCTTATTTTTAAATTTATTCTGTCACCTCTTTTTTTCTGGTCTTTTAGCATAGGCAAGATACACACTTTGTCCCTGAAGCTGGTTCCTTTAAGGGGGATTAAGGGGAATCCTTTAAGGGAATCAACTTCTCATGCCTCTTTTAGAGTCCACTGCTGAAAGTTTATAGGATAATGATTTACCTTCTCTTCCCTTAAGATTTATTTGCACCATTCTTATGAAAAATTTACCATTTTTATTGGGAAAATGGGTATCATTTTATTCTTAATTTAAAAAATTGGCCTTCACATTGAGAAAGGAGGTCAATTCTCATGTTTTAAATCCTGAGAAGGTGTAGTGACATAAAAACTAAGGCATTCATAGAGATGTATTGGGAAGGGGGAGTGGGGGGGATAAAGGTGGGTAATTGGAGGGCTCTTGGTAAATTTAATTTTCAGAATTTATATACATGTTATATTGTTCCATTAGCAGAATGTTTGATTGTTCAACAAATATATTTCTTAATAAAATAAAAAAATATGCATCTGAGCAGTGCAGCATATTCACCAAGAAGACAAAAGTTCACACTCCTTTTCTGGCCAAACTACAAAGATTTCCAATCTTTCTGATTTGCTTCTGTTTGCTCCAGATTCTCACTGTAAATTTGTCTAAAAGCACCCAAGAACACTCATATCACTTCCTGTATCTTTTGCTGCCTTGAAATTTCTTCTACTAGAGAAGTTAACCCATCACCTCCCATGGTTTTTTGGAGGCTGATACACTGAGCATTCTCAAAAAAGTCTCTGGGCATGGAAAAAAATATGTCCAAATTGTTTGCTGCATTATAACAAGGATGATCCCTGACCAAGTGCTAATAGTCCTTTATTTCCATCTTAATCTTTGTCAGTGTAGCCTTTACTGGCTATATGCCTGCCAGCTTTCTGGTTTTTATGAGTCTGCACAAAGATTATTCATTAAGCTCCATTTACAGGATTATAGGCTTTTTATATCCTGCTCCTCCAAATTTTCCCATAACTCCTCCTGCAAACCAATTCTAAACACTCTTCCACATGTCAGGCATGTCGTAATGGCAAACATCACTCCACTTCTTGGAACCAATTTCCTATGTCAGTCAGCTTTCTGGGACTGTAAGAAATATGTGAGCTAATCAACTTATGAAGAGAAAATGCTCATTTTGGCTCACAGTTTTGAAGGTTTTACCATGTATATGTCTTGCTGCTTTGGGCCTGTGATGGGGCAGCACATCATGGCAGGGGCGTGTGGTGGGCTAAAACCTTAAGGTTGGAAGCAAGGAAGAGACTGGAGTCCCAAGGTCTTCTTTGAGAGCACACCTCAGTGACCTGGAGACTTCCTAGTAGGAACCACCTGTTACTGTTTCTACCTTCCCAATAGCACCACGCTGAGGGCCAACCCTTGAACATCCGGGTCTTTGGATGGGCATTCCAGATCCAAATTATAGCAGTAATGAAAGCTTTTTAATTAATCTCAACTTCTTTTATTAGAACTCGCACTCTGGTTAAGAGTGTCGGGGGAGATGTGTGACACAGTGGGGTGGATACCCAATCAGAGGAACCAGTGAGGCCCATGGACACGTGGAGGAGGGGATAGTTGGCTCTGACTAGGGAGAGGTGGGGAGCAGCCTTGCAGAGCCGAGTGTGGGAGCTGAGTCAAGTTTCACCTTGAAGAGTGAGAAGGAGGTTTGGAGAAAACTTGTGTACACAGAGTTATGAGTTTTCAAGGTCTTAAGGTTTGTCTGGCAGAGCCAGGTGAGAGTCAACTCCTCACGTGCAAGCGGTACGCTGTCAAGAAAGCGTTTAGCCTTGCTGAGTCTCTGTAAAGCAGGATGGATAATACTAAACACCAGATGTTTAAAGTGAGGATCAGAGGTAATGTATGGAAAGCATTCAGTATACTCCCCCAAACACACACTCACACAAACACCCCACACATGCACACACAAGCACACACACATGTGACATGCAGGCAGGCAGTGGGGACAACCTAGAGTACAGATGACTCATCTTGTGAACAGATGATTGGATGATGGGTACAACTTGGCAAGGTCTTAATTGTGTTTTGGAAAACAAAGACAGGGCGATGACCTTTGCCCCTGTCCTGGTGCTGAAGGAGCAGACAGCTTAGATGCTGGCCTCCTAACCCCCAGTGTGAAGCTCTGGGAGCAGACAGTGTGGGGCTAGGATCTGCGCCTGGGTCTTGCCTTCTTACGCCTCCTACTATCAGAGGAATGGCTTCCCAAGGAGAAGTCAGCTCTCAGGTGTCCGGGAATTGAGAGAATGCCTGACAAGCAGGGCCACCCCTTGGCCCATCCCAGGCGGTTCTACAGAGAGAGCTCCAGACACTCCTGGGTGCTATGTTTAGAAAGGTTTGCTCTCAAATGGGGTTGGTGACCTCCAATCTGCTACGAAACTCATCAGGATGCTGGTTAAAGATCCTGGGGTGACCTTAGCTTTTGGCTCCAACCTGCTTCAGAAAACCAGTCTATATAGTTCATATACGATTATGTGTGGAGTTGGGATTTGATCACAAAGGTCTGAGTTTAAAGTCAAGTTGTAAAAAATAAAAATAAAAAAGTCAAGTTGTACCACATATAAGCTGGGTGAGCCTGGACAAATTGCTTACATTCTCAAACTTGTTTCCTCTTTTGTACGTGGAAGTATCTAAGAGTACCTACGTTATAGAGTTGTCAAGAAAATCGAATGGAATCATTTGCACATTTTCTGGCAGAAAATGCCTAATGAATGATACCTACCTGAGCATCGAAAGGAAAAGCTTCATGGAAAAGGGGGCACTTGGAAGAACAGCAGATGTTTGCAAGGCAGCCACACTGGTGGGCTTTAGGGTGGGAGGGAGCAGATGAGCGAAGGCCCTCAGGCGTGAAATAGCCTGACATTTCAGGAAGCTTTAAGTGGTTTTGTTTGGCTGGAGCATAATATATGGAAGAGGAAAGACGTCTCTTTGGTGGCACGCACAGAGTTAATTACAGATAGTCAGGTGGTTTTCTAATTGCTTTGTGCTTCTTAGCACTTGAGTCTCCTCTTGATGGCCAGAACAGGCTGAGCATCCATGAGAAGTGACACCTTTTCACATCAGCACAGAGAGCCACAGCTGGTAGGAAGCCCCCGAGGTTTGGGACTGGGGCACCTCAATCTCGATCCTGAGACCCTTCATCCTGTCCCCCACCAGAGCCCTCAGCTGCTCTTTGCAGACTGCAGCCAGGTTGTGGTGTGGGCCATCCCCTGACCTTGCTACTTCTTCAGCACCACCTGCCATCTGGTCCCCAAGCCAATATGTCTTGTTGTCTGTTTATTGCAGCAACATTTTGCTCCTAGTAACAGTTCTGTGGAAGGTTCAGCCAGATAAAGCAGAGCACTGTGTGTCATTGGATAGGAATATATATTAAGAATTAGACTTCTCACAGCAGGGAGAGCTGGGAAGGGAAGTGTATGTTATGGGATGAATTACGTCCCCCCAAATTCATATGTTAAAACTTTGACCCCTAGTACCTTGAAATATGACCATTTGGAGATGGAATAATTACAGAGGCACTGAGCATAAGCAAAGTCCCTAGCATGGGTCTTTTATGGTTTGGATCTGAAATGTCCCCCCGAAGCGCATGTGTTAAAGGTGTGGTCCTCAGGGCAGCAAATTCCAGAGATGGGGCCTTTGGAGGTGATTGAATCCTGAGGGCTCTGCCCCCATTGCTGGATTCAAATATTAACAGGTAGTTGGGAAGTGGTGGGAACTTTAGGAGGTTGGGTCTTGTTGGAGAAAATAGATCCAATGTGGATGTGCCCTTGAGGGGCTGATGGTGGCTTTGACCCCCTCTTCTCTTTGCTCCATCACGTGCTCCCAGCCTCATCAAAGGTCCCTGGCAATGGAGCCAAGTGCCCTGGACTGAACCCTCCAAAACATCCAAAATGAACCTCTCCTCCTTTTGTGTTAAATCTCTCAGCTCTTCCATCACAGCAAGGGAAGACCGGTCCTAATCCAACTTGATTGGTACCTTCATAAGAGCAGTATATTAGGACGCGGACACACACAGAGGAAAGACCGCGCAAAGCCAACGTGGAGCAGACAGTCATCTGCAAGCCAAAGTAGGAGGCCTGGGAAGCAACCCATGCTGCCGACACCTTGCTCATGGGCTTCCAGCCTCCAGAATTGGAAAACAAATTTCTGCTGTTTGAGTTCCCCAATCAATGGTGCCTCGTTATGGCGGCTCCAACCCACTGATGTGATCCAGAAGGGAATCTGGCAAATCAGAGTCACTACCCATCCTCCTAAAGCCCTGATGTGGATGGGCAGAGAAATTCTGAGAAGTCAGACAGGTCCAGTGGTGGAAGGGTGAAGGTAGAATTGAAGGAAAAGTTTTGGAGAGGCTGCAGCACATCTGTAGCTGCTCCCTCTGTGGTATCCAAGCATAGTGGTAGGTCTGAGCCACTGCTGGTGGTTAGGGACAGGAACTGGAAAGAAGAGCTGGGCACACAGTGCTCACAGTGATGGGGAACAAGATGGAACTCCTCGGGTTCATCTGAGTTCATTTCTGACCCCAGAGAGCTTCGGAGAGAAATGGTTGCTGTCCTTACTCCCACTTCTCAAACACTCACAAGCTCCATTTTCAGCCAAGTTGAACTTGGAACCGTAGACAGAAGAGGGTTCTGGGGAACAAAGCTCTAACTTCATTCAGCAGATAACAAAGGGTACAGCTCACTATTACTTTGAGATGCTTCGGGTGGGAAGAAAAAGAAATCTAAGATACAACAAATTGTCTATGTATCAAAAATTGTAAACCTCATGATTTACACATTAAAAGTTCTTGGCAATCTTACTGAAGCCCATTTAATTTTGATCACTTCCAAAACTTCTTAGGCCACTGGACCCTCTTTCTCTTGGGCGTAGTGATATGCACAATCTGTAAGCCTCAAAATAGGTGTTGGGAACAGTTGCCTGGCGATACCTGTCGAGCAGGTGTCTACCTTCCCCCTCAACTCTCTTCCTGACCATGCCCCTCCTCCTGGACACCAGTTCCTCCCTCAGAGGACTCTTCTGCATGAGAGTCTGCCTCTGGGTATCTCGCCAGCCCTCTCCTACCCCTGGGGCAGTACAGCACCACACCACCCCTGCACATCTCCCCTACACGCTCTCCTCCCAGCGCCCCTTCCATGGGCTGAATGGTACCAGCTGAGCTGTAAGAACCTCAGCATGAATGGCAGGTACAGCGTGATGGTGCATGTCAAACTCACCAGGGTGTTCATGGCTGTCTGCTTTTCAGCAGTCTGTTTCCCAAAATTATTATTTGGGTGACAGATTCACTTTCTGAACCACTTAGGGCAGCTTTCTTGTTATCCCCATAATAGTGTCTCACTTACCTTCTCACCTGGCAAGACGCTTCCTTGAGCCGGAGACAGAGGAGAGGAGTCAGAAGGGAACCTTGTACGGCCCAGGAAAGGCCTCTGGGAATGTGGCACAAATGACTCCCCCGTCAGTCACATGGCTCCAAAGTGCATACGATATGAAGCCTGCTGCTTTCGACAAATGACAGGGATTATTATTTGGATAATACTATAAACATAGGCCAGATGTTTCTAAATCTATTGCCTCAGGGTCCAGCTCTTGCGATGTTTGCAGTTTGTCCTACCAGGTCTTGTGGGTCTGAACAAATACAATCTGGAGATGTATTTGAACAAACACGGGATATGCCAGGAATCCTGGCTGCCAGCCCAGATGGAAACCAGCACGGAGGTGGGCTTTGCTCCTCTATGGAGGCTCCTATTTTCTTTGTCAATTCAGACATTCATCGGGTCTTTAAACTTGAGTTTTTACCTAAGTCCAACCAAGTCTTGGAGTTGGAAAAATAAAAATGAAAAGACAGACATTTCCGACAAGATTGCATCCTTTGGTTGGCTTGACAGGGCTTTAAATAGCTGTTATTGGGAAAGTCTGAGGAGTCTAAAAAGAGTGCATTCCGTGTGTCCCCTCCTGTGCCCTGGCTCCCAGAGGTCAGTGGGCAGCGGAGCTATAATTACACCTCAGTGGTTTTAATGACACAGGAGGGAATTCTGAAAACTTCGGTTGGAACAAAAGCAGTCTATCTTCAGTTGGGCATAGTTCACAAATCTCCTAGCTTTCTGCAGATTAAAAACAGTCCTGAGAATTCCTGAGAGATAAGATTCCCTGGAGGGGGCTTAGAG
The DNA here is from genome assembly GCA_004027875.1 of Aplodontia rufa. Classification (NCBI taxonomy): domain Eukaryota; kingdom Metazoa; phylum Chordata; class Mammalia; order Rodentia; family Aplodontiidae; genus Aplodontia; species Aplodontia rufa. The sequence goes on from PVKS010019026.1 coordinate 16,390, forward strand.
ATGGAAATAGATGTACTTATTTTAAACAGCTTGTATCCCTGGCCTTAAAGACCACTTCTCTGCCCTTTAGCTCTATGTAAACTTAGGTCTTGAAGAATAGGGGTATTTGGGGTGATTTTCTGCATTTATTGGGAAAACTTCTCTGTGCATGAACATTCCTGTTCTCTCCCCGAGGAATCGATGGTCACGGAAAATGCTGTGTGTGTATATGTGTGTGCGCTTCTGTTTCAGGAGAGGCAGTCTAAGCTGAAAACTGGCTTCCCCCAGCCTGCTGACTCTGCTGCTATGGGGCTGGTCACCTGGCACTTCAGGGCAGCGCCCTGGCTTTCTAACCTGTGAAGCCACCCCCTGGTTTTACAGTAGTTCCCAGTAGAGCGGAAACTGGCCAAGTAGCTTCCCTTCCTCTCAAGGACCAGCAGAGGGCGATTGGAGTAGACGCCAATTACCTGCAGGGGCTTCAGATGGGAGGCTTAGCAATTGATACAGCAAAGAGACAACCAAGGGTCCCTTCTTGAAGTCGTGGGTGGATTTATGCTCCTCAGCTGACCAGAGACACTTGGGGTCCACTTTGGGCAGTGGGCTTTCCACAGTCTGGGGGGAGCAAGGTGGCCTCTCAAGAAGGAGACTATTGGAATGGACATTTTTTCCAAGACTAATTTGAACAGAGCAGGGTATGAGAGGGAAGGGTGACAACTTAGAGAACAGGGCGGACTTTCTGACTGGCCAAGCTGGGCGAGCATGGGGAGGAGGTGGTGAAGTCGTACAAGAGAGGGTTTTCTTTGGTTGTCACCATTCTAATTCTTGCTATAAGATGCAGAGAAGGCACAAGTCTCCGGTATGCAGCTCGGTGGCTGTAGACTGGGTAGGGTAGACTCCCATGTGACACCAAATGGATTCAGACATTGGGCATTTCTTGCAGTCCTTCCTGCCAGTTCCTGGGTAGTACCTACTCTCTCAAGATGATCACTATTCTTTTTTTTTTTTAAAGAGAGAAGGAGAGAGAGAGAGAGAGAGAGAGAATCAGTTTTATTGAGTTTTTCACATGGCTTTTGTTGCTCTGACACTTAGTTGTATGTGGGTGCTGGGGCTTGAACCTGTGTACTCCTGCATGCTGGGCAAGCGCCGTAACCACAGAGCCACCGCTCCAGCCCCAAGACGATCACTATTCTGACACTCTTGTCACCATTGATCTGTTTTGCCTTTTGTTAAATTCGTATAGTGTGCTCATGTTTGTGTCTGTGAGAGCTGTCCATGGAGTTTGAGCCCCAGCGGGTCATGCTTTCTTAATGCTACGTGGTATTCCATTGCGCGATTAGGCCATGATTTGTTTATTCATTCCTCTAATGAACATATTTTTATTTCTATCAGTTTTTGGCTATTGCGAATAAAGCTGCTAGGAGCATACATTCTTGTATAAGCCTCTGCGAGGACAGATGTAGTCACTGCTGTTGAGTATGTATTGGGAAATGAAATCTCTGGTTACAGGATAGTTTATGTTTAGCTGTAGTAGATAGATACCGCCTCACAGCTTTGTAAAGTGTTGAACCAATTCACGTTGCTGCCAGCAGCGAGGGGAGTTACACTGGAGAGTTTTCAACTAGAATTGTCACTGCCACATCTCTGGTTTGATGCCACATTGCTTTGCTGGCTCTCCTGCAGACACCAGCACCCTGCCCTGGTCATGACTGGGTTCATGAATGTGGGATTTTCTTAGTAGGATTTTGAGTATAGTCCTGGGATCAGGCTGTGGCCAATTCTTATGGTGGTCCCTGGTGCTCTTTACTTGTTAAAATGCTCACGATGGTGATGGTGTGGTAGAGAGAACCTCCTGAGCCTTAGCATGGGCCACTTTCTCCTGAAAACCTCACCCTCATCTGATGTGGTAGATATTCCTGCTTGGAAACTCGAGGAAACCAAGTCTGAGTGGGGTTAGGCAGCTAGCTCTAGGGGGATGGGCTGGGATGCACACCCTCCTCTAACTATAAAACCCAGGATTTTCTTTCCTTTTGCTTTGTTACTTATTATTTGAAAATATATACTGGGCACAAATGCAAAAATACACAAATATAAAGGCTGGCAAACCATCGCCAGCCCCTGCTCCATCCACTTCTCCCCAGAGCCAACTATAATAGCCAGCTTCTCGAGAGTGCTTGAGTGCATGTGTGCATTTACAAACACAGACACCCGCACACTCTTCCCTCGTTGCTTTCTTCATTCAGCAAAACATGTCAGATGGCTTTTCACGTTGGTGCACCCAACAACCTTGTTTTCAGCGGTTATACTGATTTATTGAATCGTTCCTATTTAGGTGGGCACGTAGACTGTTTCCAATTATCGATCACAGGTATCTGCATATATGCTAGTTTACGTATGTCAGTCTATCTGCAGGATAAACCTCTAGAAGTGGGATGGCTGAGTATACTTCCTAAGTTTTCCAGAAATATTGCCCACCTTGCCCTCTACACAGCAAAACCAGTGGGCCAATCTCCTAAAAGTCCAAAAGACATCTGATCTCAGGGAATTCAAATCCTCATCACCACTCCGATTGGTGGATTGGCGGGCTGGCTCCTTGTGTTTGTTGAATGACACTGGGAGAACCTATCTGCAGCACTGCAGGTAGCTTCTGGGTGGCTGCTGCTTCTCCTCCCCCTAGACATTCTTTATCTTCTCTCCACTGGCTGTGCCCTTGTGGGTTGACTCTCAGGTTAGACAGGAAGATCTGAAGACAGAAACTTCTTTCCTACCTTTGTCCACCACATTTCAGCTGTGATGGTTTGAGAGCAGGGCTTCTGAGTGAGGGTGCGACTGCTATTTAATTATTAGATTTTTTAGGAGAGGCAGCTTCATCTGGCTGTCCTCGGGATTTCAGGCACTCTTTCCGGTGAAGGTCAGAGACACGTGGGAGGTGGGGCTTCTCGGTGCCACTCAAGCCTCACCTGCAGATGGTTTTCTAGACTCTGGGTTTTATCACCTCCTTCTTTCTAAGCTCCTAAACAGGGCTGGCAGCAGGTGGGAGACACACCTCCTTTTCTAGGACAAAAGGCTTCTGCCAACTGCTGTCTTCATTTACATTTTGTTGACTTATTAAAGTGAGATCCAAATGTTTCATTGCTCTCAATTGCATTTATTAATGGAAGCTAAAAGCTTCCGAGGGTGAGGCTTATTGGAACATATGGTCAGCCTTCCACCTCTGAGAGCCTGGGGCTGAGCAACACAGGGAGGTAAGAGGCTGGGATTTTAATAACCATTTGTTTTCTCCTGTTCTCCCCACCCCAAATAATTAAATAAAGATCTCACCTTCTTACTTTATGAGTCAAAAAAAAAATCAAGGAAAAGCACAAAGATGTATTCAAAGAGTATGAATAATGTCTGTGGACATAGACTCAGGTGAAAATTTGCCTCATTCTCTTTTTCTCCAACTTGGCCTTATTTCTAAATGGTTTTTGAGGCTTGCTTTGAGAAGCCTTATGGATATTGGGCTCCATAAAAACCCTCACCCATATATGGTTCACATTGGAGGAAACTGAGTCTCATAAAGGTAAGCCAACTGCCAGGTGACAATGTGCAGAACAAGAGCCCCAACTGGGGAGGTAAAGAGAGAGGGACCCTTATGGATTGGGGTCACCAGGAATCTTTTTTGGGAGGAAGTAGGTTTGAGCTTTGATTTGAAGAATGAATAGAATTTGGTCCTGAGGATCAGGAAGAGGTTACTGAGGCAGGGTCACTGAAGGAGCAAATGTACAGAAAGAGGAATAGATAAGATGCATTTATTTAATAGATAGTAAGCACGGAAGTGTGAATGAGAAGGGGAGAGGAAGGCAGAGGTGGGGCAGGCATGTTGATGACTTAGATGTTTGCACGTTATCTTTGAATGATCCCTTGGGAGACTATTGGAACAGAAGTGTGTCTCAGACAGAAGGTCTGGTAGCTCAGTAGGGTGTGGCTCTCAAACTGGACCGTGGAACATTCACTGGGCACTGATCATGTGACAGGCATTGAGCCTGGCTCTAAAGATACGTGGAAGACAGTGCCGGGTCCGGACAGTGAGGAGCTCACAGTCCCATGGCGGAGCTTTGGTCCAAGCTGGGAACTGAGGATCATCAGTTAGGAGACAGAAGAAGGTTCCAGGCCTGAAATGATGTAGTCTTGAGTCCAGATATTTGTGGCAGGATGGGAGGAAGAACATACAGGGCAAAGATCTTGTACGTGGAAGCTGGAGTCCAAGGGGGATAGTGGGGTGTTGATTATAAAGTGGAGAGGAGGAGCCAGCACTTAATGAAGGCTTCATGATGGTCCCATGAGCAGGGCTTCTCGATCTCCCCACTGTTGGCGGATGGGCTGGGTAGCTCTCTTTCATGGTGACAGTACTGTGCATTATAGGATTTTCTGAGCATCCCCGGGACCTTATCTAATACAGGACAATAGCAGCACTCTTCTGCCACTAAATTAGACAACCGAAAATGTTAATCGACACTGCCAAATGTCCCCCATTGAGAATCAGTGCCCTAAGAGGTAGGGGTGACGTAACTTCCCCTGGGTCCCTCAGCTGAAAATTATTGCAACCAGGTTTTGAACCTAAGCAGTATGGTGAGGAACTTGCCTTCTTCACCATGGTGAGGCTGGGTGAGTGGGGGACACAGACTGAATTCCAGCTGCGGGGTGAGGGGACATGCCTGCTGAGTGGGATCCTCCCGGGAGCAGAGCTCCACCAGCACTAGAAGGGACTAGATGGTGAGGCAGGCAAGCCCATAACAGCAGAAGGTGGCAATCAGCTAACCACCATTCTCTCAAGCCAATAACTCTCTGAATATTAAAAAGCTGAAAAGGGAAATATTTATTTTTCCATAAAGCTAAATTCCCAAGCTCCTGGGGATCTGTTACTAATATGTCCCAATATTTTAGAAATGATTGTCCTCTCTGCTTTGGATTAAATTGTATTTTGTAGTTAAAACAATGATAGGTTAAAAATGAATTCTAAATCTAGAGGTGATGTTTGCTTCTCTCTAAATCTGATGCAGGCCTCACTCTGCCACTATAAAACCTATTGATCTGTCATTTGTCACACATCGAAGTAAGGTAAATTTATACACTTGAACACCTGGTAAATCAGTTAAAGAACTCGTTTCTGCCCAGGGTGTCTTCCCTGCCTTGTTCAGCTGATTTTGCGCTGCTTCTTAGTGCGCAGTTATTTATTTAACAAATGTGATGTTAGGAATTTAGCAGTGTTGAGTTCAGAGCTGGGACATATAGATAAGATACAGCTTCTGCCCGCAAAGAGCTGGCAGTCTGTGGATCCGTCAAAGGCAAGTGTGTGTGTGTCATAGAATGCTTCCAGCATGATCTTTGAAGCGAGGCAGGACTTAGGTAGGTGAAGGGGTGTAAGGCAAGCCAGGTAGTGGGCATGGTTTATGAATTGCATACCATTGGCATGTCTGCAAGGAAGGACACAGGAAGGTGCAGATCTTGGATTCCAGGCCAGGTGTATCCCACACCATCTTTCTCCTTTCCATTCCGGGCTTTGTTTCTGTTTCTCCCCGGTCCTTCATCTTGCATGTTTCAAGGTCAACGCCCCCTCCACAAAGCTTTCTTGAAGACTGCCTGTTCCCTGCCCGCTCTTTGCTGTCCATACCATCATTTTGGAAATGTCCATACCATCATTTTGGAAATGATCAAGCTTTTGTCAATACAGGGCAGATGCCCTACGGATGTTTTGAGGTGTTTCGAGGGCGAGAGTAGCATCTTATCACCCAGGAAGACCTCTAGCAAAGGGCTCAGCAAAACTTGCATTGTTCATTTCCCATTGAATTTCAGAACCTCAACTTCCAGGCCTGGTGTCAGTCATTCATTCTGGGCAAATTCGACCCCTGGCCCGGCTTGGCTTCATTTTCTACTTTCTCCTTCCATTTCTTTTGAGTTCTTCTTGGTATCTCATTAGACCTTCTCTGCCTTTCTGTGCCCCAGGGTGTTCCCAAGGTTGTGAACTCTGATTTGTTCACCGTCTGCATGCTGCTTGGCTGGATTCCTACCCAGTGGTTTTAATTACCACCTACCTGCTGACAACTTTCAGGCCAGCGGAGAGCTCTGCCTGCATCCCAGACCTGTCTCTACCTGGACAGCCTCTGCCCCTGGGGCCTCCAAACATAATTCATCATCAGTCCCACCCCGTCCCCAAGTCTGATCTTCATCCGCTGAGTGCTGCAATCCAGTGAATGTCACCAATGTCATTTCAGATGCCATGCACAACTTTAGGCAATTCTTCCTTCCCTTGTCCTGGCAGACATAGTGCCCAGTACAGTCTCGCATCACATGACTCTTTCACCCTGCTCCTTCCTCTCCATCTCTCTCTACTGTTAGTTCAGGATTCATTCTCTCTAGGTGAGGTTTTTGCCCTGCATTGCTCTTCTTGACCCAAGGAGAGCCCCACTATCTTTCTACACTTCAAAGCTGATGTTTCCATTCTTCTATTAAATTATTAAGGATTTAAGGATTGTATTTAAAATCCTCAGGTCCCATCTGAAGCTATATATTTTTTTAAAGAGGACAGTGAGAGAGAGAGAGAGAGAGAGAATCAATTTCCATTTAGTCTTTCACATGGCCTTCGTTGCTCCGATAATTAGTTGTGTGCGTGGGTGTTGGGGTTTGAACCCGTGTACTTGCACATGCCAGGCAAGTGCCGTAACCGCTGAGCTACCGCTCCAGCCCTCAAGCTACATATTGACCTCAACCCCATCTCCATTGCCGTCAATTTGATTGATTGGCAGAGATCACGAAATGCAGCAGACCCATAGCGTTTGGTGAGTGAATAAAATGATCTGGGCTCTTGTGGATGTGATATGAGCCTGCTTGTTTCTTGGGGTTGAATGGTACAACTTTCCACCCCATGGCATCTCTGGGGCTTGTTCTGATGTGAGTCCTCTCCTTGTGTTCTGACATCTCATTTTCTGTCCCAGGAACAGTGTGAATCCCCTGTCTTATCACTAGGCCATTACCTAATGGTCTCCCTTGTCGCTCAAGATGTGCACAGAGTACATGTTCTTCAAAGGGAAACTGGCCTTCTTTTATTAACAGGCTTTGCTCATACCATAAAAAAGGACTTAGAGCTTTATTCTAGAGTATATGTTAAAAGAATCAGACCCCTAAGAGGTTTTTATTTGACATGAATGAATTGCTGCACTATTTATTATTTCACTCGCAATAACAATATCTATGTGCTAATGCCTTCCTGCTACAAAAGTGCTTTCTCATGCACTATTTCATTTTTGTTTTTGATCTTGGGGAGGTTGGGATGGCAGGTGTTGCTATCTGAGAAGAAGGAGAGGGATTTGGGCTAGAGTTCAGTGGACTCCCAGCCCTGAGCTTATTAGACAACAATCACAATGTCTTCTTTGGAAAATGACCACTCTCTGTAATACTGTAGTTTCCAAAGTGGTCTCATGTATTTTTTTCTAATCTGTTTTATTTAAAGGAAAATGTTTCCCTTTATGCCCTTGATTTCTATCTTAATTCAACACTGGTAAGATAATTGAATGGAATAGTAGCTAAGATTTTTTTTTGCTTCTATTCTACCATTTTCTGAGGACTAATCAGAGAAAGTACTGCTGTGGGCATTGGTATTTTAGCACCTTGGACAGCGCCTGCATGGTCTGTCTACACTTGATGCTTGCATCTCTGTCTTCAAAGTTTTAGCAAGTTGCAGAACTCCCAGAGATGCGTATAACAATGTGCTTACAGTTAATTATACTATACTCAAAAAGTTGAAAATTTTGTTAAGAGGATACATTTCATGGGATGTGATTTTCACTAGAATAAAAAAAATATATCTGAGCACATATGGATATTCTGGCTGTGTTTTGGGATGAAGTCCTTTGCAGCCCAGAGATGCAGGACAGGGAACTGTGATATTGGTAGAAGATGACCCAGCATGCAGCAGTGAGGAAACCAGTACTTCCTGTGCTTGAGGAAGAGCTGCTGTTCACTCAAGTCCTTGCTCCACGTGGAAAGCTTTCTCTTTAGCTCTGCACGCTGAAGTCCACCCTTCAGAACTCAGCCTTCTGGGACATCTCTCATCCTTCAGTTCAGAGTGACTTGCTCATGCTGATGGGATCCCATGACACTTTGTGTGCTTTGTGATTTTGCCTCTTAGAAAGGGGCAGTGAAGTCCAGGTCAAAACTCCAGACTCTGCCACTATGCTGTGGAGTTTGCACCCTGACTTTGCCACTCAATAGCTGCGTGACCTTGGGAGAGTGCGTTCCCCCCCTTCTTTATCTATGGTGTGAGGATGTTGTGTATGATAACACCTACTGTGTGGAGCTGTTGTACTGGACCACATACAGGGAATGCCCCGCAACCATCATCAAAATGGCTAGCATAGCTCGACCATGCTGAGAGTTGCTCGTCTTATCACTAGGCCATTACCTAGTGACATTACCTGGGACAGTGAGAGGGGGAGTGAGAGGAAGAGACAATCATTTTTTAAATTTAGTTTTTCATGTGGCTTTTGTTGCTCAGACACTTTGTTGTGTATGTGGTGGTGCTGGGGTTTGAACCCGTATCCCTGCACATGCGAGGCAAGCGCCAAAACCACTGAGCCACTGCTCCTGCCCCAGACTTGCTCATCTTAATCCCACTGCACTGAGCATATAATTAGTTTGAGTAGGTGTTTGTTGGGTTCCAAACTTTACATAAGAGATGCTTAATAGTCATTTATTTATTGATTTTTTTATTGAATTGAAATTAATCAAGCATATGGGAAAAACAATATCAAATTACTCAACCAAATCAATGAGGATTTTGTCGAGTGCTGACCAAGAGACTAGACTGTGTGAAGATTTATAGGCCTCAGCAGAGTACAAAGCACAGCGCTCTCTGTAATATGATATTGGTGCTTACTGCAATTTTAATTAATGAATTCAGTTAAGTACTAAACTCAATAATCTAGCATGGGGCAGGATACTTTTTATTTGTTTGATATAGTCTTACATATTGGAGGGAGTCGTTGTTACACATTCATGCATACACGGATACTGACAAAGTAAGTTAAGGCTGATCCTAGTCCAGGATCTCCCCCTTCAGCCATTCCCCGATCTCATGACTCCTCTGTACCAGCCATGCTGTGATTGGCAATGAACTTACACATGTACATTGATTTTTGAAATTTCTGAGTTTCTCTGCCTGATTGTGTCTAGTTAGGTTTCTCATGGGAGTCCCATGTTCCCAGTTGTACTGATAACCCCCCTTCTCCCTCCCTCCTGTCCCTGCCTCCCTCCCTTCTCCCCCCACCTTCATAGTTATGATTCCCCCAGCTTATGTGAGATTTCAACTTTGGTGAGTTTACTAATTAAACTTAGCTAACTTTTATCCTGTCTTAGGTTTTACCCTAGCTTCTACATATAAGAGAAAACATTTGGCCCTTAAGTCTCTGTGTTTGGGATGTTTCACTCACTCAGCATGATTTTGTCCATTTCAATCCATTTGGCTGTAAATATCATGATATTGTTCTCTCTAATAGCATATATATATATTTATTATAAATATATTATATATATTTATATATATAATAGCATATTATATATAATAGCATATAATATATATATAATATTTTTTATATATATATATATATATAAAACTCACAGTTTTTAATCCATTCATCCAGTGAGGGGCATCTGAGTTGGTTCCATAGTTTAGCTATTGTAAATGAGGTGCTATAAACATTGATGTAGCTGTGTCTCTGTAGTATACTGATGATTTTGGGAAACTACTCAGGAGTGGGATAGCTGGGTTGTAAGGTAGTTCCACACCTAGTTTTTGAGGAGTCTCCGCACTGCTTTCCAGAGTGGCTGTGCAAGCTTGCAGCACCACCAACAGTGTGACCATGTTCCTTTCTCCCCGCAAACCCTTCTGGTATCTGTTATTGTTCGTATTCTTCATTTTTGCTGCTCTGACAGGAGTGAGGTGGAATCTCAGTGAAGCTTTGATTTGCATTTCTATGATTGCTAGGGACGTAGAATGTTTTCTCATATATTTGTTGGCTTTTTGGACATCCTATGTTGAGAAGTTTCAGTTTAGTTCCCAAGACCATTTATTGTTTGGATTATTTGTGGTTTTGGTGTTCAATTTTTTTGAGTTCTTTGTGTATTCTGGATAATAGTCCCCTGTCAGAGACATAGTAGGCAATGATTTTCTCCATTCTGTAGGTTCTTGGAGCGGGATACTTAACAGGCATTTTTTAAAAAAATTTTTTAAAAGAGAGAGGGACAAAGAGAGAGAGACAGAGAGAATCACTTTTTATTTCGTTTCTCAGGTAGCTTTCGTTGCTCAGACACTCAGTTGTGTATGTGGTGCTGGAGTTTGAACTCGTGTACTCGCACATGCTAGGCAAGCTCTGTAACTACTGAGCCACGGCTCCAGCCCCACTTAACAGACATTTTAACATACGTCTAGTGCCTCAAATTTCTTTCCTGAATTAATTAATTAATTGATATCAGCGATTGAACCCAGGAGTGCTTTACCACTGAGCCACATCCCAAGCCCTTTTCCTTTTTCATTTTGAGACAGGGCCTCATTAAATTGATGAGGCTATCTTTGAGATTGTGATCCTCCTGCCTCAGCCTCCTGAGCCACTGAGATTACGGGCATGTGCCACCACACCTGGCTCCCATCCTGATGTAAACTATAAGGATTAGTTTTTTTAAAAGAAAAAAAACCCTTAAATTACCTAAATTTTGTTAGGAATAAGTTTGCTGGGGCAGGTCATGACAGCCTGGCACACCCTGATGGCATTCACTGAGAGGCTGCAATGCAGTCTTTAAAACTGGGTGCCTTCCTTTGAATTTGTTTTGACTTCTTATTTAGAGATAGTTACAGATTCACAGGGAGTTGCAAAGGAAGCACAGAGAGGTCCTGTGTCCCCTTTACCCAATTCCCCTCAATGACTGCCTCTTATACAACTGTAATACGATATAAAAACAAAGAAGTGATGTCTTCCATACAATGTGTGTATGCAGTTTCCCCCCTGAATTCTAGCCCTACATCTCTACTAGAAAGCAGGGAAGGGGCTTCAGTGGAGACTGGTCCAAGAGCCACTGGGCAGAGGCGTCAGACCCTCACGTCCACAAGAGGCCCCTGTGGGAGCTGTACCAGGGATCCTGCAAAGCATCCAATCTCGCCAGCAGCGGGGAGGCAGAGAGGCAGGCGCGGTGGAGGTGCGGTGCTTCCGACCTGCAGATTCACGGGCAGGACTTGCCAGACAGGACTCCATTCACCTTTCCATTAATCAGATTACTGGTACCCCAGGACATAACTCTTCAATGGATGCCCAATCCTGGGCTGGGCTTGGTGCCTTCTTCTAGGTGCATAAACACAGTGTTCCAAGGGTCCAATCCACATTTATGAGAAGGAACCGAAGGAGCGCCTAGCACGGCTGAGACGCCCACCATGTAGCCCTGTTTATGGAGCTGCAAATAACCCGCTTACCGAGGTGTCGACGATGGTATTTTATAGGGGTTTAGAACACCTCATAAAGACCTTTTATTCAGCATGCTTAATTTTAAATAGGTCCTTAAATTGTAGGGCATCTAAATGCCAGTGTTCCTTGAATATTTATATGCTTTCTTCCAGGAGAAAAACAGAAATGGCTAAGACAGAGGGAAAGAAAGACCAGGCTGCTTCAAAGAGAAAGGAAAGGGGGTGATGGGAGGGACGGTTCTCTCCTATTTGCAGGGCTAGGAGGAGAGGTGGCAATTAAAGTCTCTCCTGCAGCTGTGCACTGCAATCACAGTAGACAAACCTCACCCTGCAGATAGCGTGGGCAGGCCACCCGCAGGACAGGTGGCGGACCCGGTGACCACAAAAGGGACAGTGTGTAGCAAGAGCCCCGTGTGGGCCAGAGTTCTTTCAGAACTTAATTTGATCTCACTGCAACTAGAGGTTTTAATTATGATTGCAGAGAGAGCAGAAGTAAGACTGGTGAGTTAGACAACAGACTCCAAGACACAGGGCTAGCATACAGTGGACCCAGCACTGAATTCATTTGTTCCTATAGATTCACTCCAAAAAAAAAAAAAAAAAAAAAAGAGAGAAGAGGAGGAACACCGGTGTCACAGTCAAATGAGGTCATTGCATCAACACAACTCACTACCAGGTTGACAGTGTTTGCTCAATGCTAACTCTCACCATTGGTTGTTTTATTTATTTGGATTAAAAAACATTTATAAAGCACCACTTACTACATCCTACACATTCTTCCAATCACTTTACAAACGTCAACTCATTTGACGATCAGAAAAGCCCCAAGAGGTGAGATCATAATCATCGTACAGAAGAGAGAGGGGTGGAGGTACAGACGGGTTAGTCAAGTCACCCAAGGATGACCAGCTACACCATGGCCGGTCTGGTGCTCAACCCCAGGCAGTCTGGCTTCGGAGTTTCTGATCTGAATACCATTCAGGCTGCTGGGTGATCCCTTGGGTTCAAGTTTGTACTGATGGTTTACAAACACTGCTGAACCTCGTCCAGGGGATCCCATGGGTGAATGCTTCAGTGTCACCTGCAGGACAGTCATATCCCACCACCAGGCCGCTCCCTGAAGTCACTGTTCAGAGTGTCTGGGTGAGACCTGAGAATGTGCGTTTGTAATGGGCCCATAGGCGATGCTGGTGCTGTCTGTCTAGGATCACTCTTTGAACACTCTAGGTATAGGGTGAAGGCCAGACTCAACCTCTCCCACACCCCGCAGGATGGGCTGTAGAACCCTCTTTCAATTCTGCCCATTCATGACACAACCAGGCTGCACAGGAAGTCAGGATTTGCCTTCTTCCTGATGTTGGCTCTCAGAAGAGTCCCATATGTGGGGTTTAATGCTTTGTGCTTGTTGTCTTCAACTCCGCAATCATTTATCTTTGAGTCTGGGTTTTGTAAGCGACGTTTGATGGGATAGTGGAGCACGTGCTAGGGGCTAGGCCTCAGCTCATACATGGTGCAGCACTTTCTGCCTCTCTGGGATTGGTTCCTTAGTGTCCTGGGCCTCACCTGGTCTCCCCACTTCTCACCCTTGCCCTGCACTTGAGAAGAGGGAGAAGGTTGGAGGTGGCCCATGGTCTGTGGGTCTCTGCTCCAGGTGGGCCTGGGTGCCAACACTGGGAGGATGCAGGGATTGGGTGAGGCCCCCGGCACCTCAGTGTGGGGCAGGGTGGAAGCTGCTGTCACTCCCTGCAGCAGTCACTGTGGAGACTTGCAAGAGCCTCCCATTCAAGTTGAATCCAGGTGCTAGGCATGGTCCTTTGGGGTGGCCCACCCACCCAGAGTTGAGGCTGCAGATCTGTGGGAAGGAGATTTGAATCATCTCCCAGCCACTGGCCAAGGCTGTGCACTTTCATTTGCTCTGAGATCTGCAAATCATGTAACTGCCCTGATGTGACCCTCAACTGTCCTATCCTGCTCTGTCACTGTGGGTCCTGCCCCATCTACAGTGCCCAGTGGTGACGAGGGTCTTCCCCACAGCCCAGCATGGGTGCCAAGCCTTAGCTTCCAGTCTGCAGATGTGGAGGTGGGAGCTGACTCAAGTGGAGTCTGTGGGTCTTTCTTTTCCCAGTTATCTGCATTTCTTAATAATGAGGGAATCTGAAGGCAAATAAGGCAGAGTGATGTCCCCAACTGTAGACTGGGATGGAGTATAACTCACATATCCATTTATTCAGCCAACTTTTACTGAAGAGTGAAGAGAATTAAGAACAGGGGACATGGAGGTGACTGGACGAAACCCCTCCCTCCAGAAGCTCCTGCTGCCATGGGGAGAGGATAAGAACAGAGACAACAGGGTAACCTATGGTTCCTGCTCTAAGGGGGAAGAGACACGGAAGAGGCGAGCAGGAGTAGGAAGTGACCCATTCATCCTTCCCTCTGTAAAACAGACAGATTTTACCACGAGAGTCACTGTGTGCAAAGTGTATTTTTTCATTGTAAAGAGAATCAATTTTATTTAGTTTTTCGCATGGCTTTTGTTGCTCTGATGCTTCACTGCATACCTGGTGCTGGGGTTCGAATCCGTGTCCTCGTGCATGCCACGCAAGCACGATAACCGCTGAGCCACCTCTGCAGTCTGCCAATTGTCTTAGGAGGACTTGGGGACACTCTTGCTGGGACCTCAGCAGTGTTCTCACTGCCTGGTGCCGTCATCCTTCAAGATCATTCCCGAGGTCCTCTCTCTTCTTCCTGCGAGTTTGCGGAGGATGAGGATGAGGAAGAACAGCCAGAAGCCTGTTTTCCCAAGACATGCTAAGAGCAGGAACAAGCATGTCTTCCCTGCTCAGTTACAGATGGTGACACTAATTGAAGAAAATGCAGGAAGCGTTGTTCCCAGACGAAGGCGCTGCAAAGACCCCGGCAGGCAAGACTCGCAGCCTCGCCTTTTCGTGAAGGTGAAGCCCATCCCAGTTGACATCAGGCCTGGACTCATTGGAGAGAAAACTCCCGAGAGCCAATACCTAAATGTGACATTCGTGACTGTGGTTACAGTGTGCTCAGCCTGGAGGGGCGCTTGTGTCACTGAGTCCCAGCCATGCTGAACTGCACAGGAGGGTGGAACATGTATGGTCAGCTGTGTTCCCAGAAGCCACCTTCAGCCAGCCTTGGCCACAGGTACTGTATGTCAAATGAGCTCAGCATCCCTGTGGTTCAGGAAGACTGAACAGGAGGAAATTGGCAGCCTTTGGAGAATAACTTCTGCAAACTCAAAAGCACTCCAGGCACTGTGTGCTGAGAGCAAGATGTGCCACACCGGGAAGAATGGGTTTTGGTTCCTGCCATCCTTTGCATTTGCCAAGGCTTGGGCTGTCTTTGTCACCCATTAATTAGCTCATTTAAAGACTTTGTGCCAGACACCTACAGATGTGTCAGAACCTCCGACGAGTGGCGGGATGAGTCCTTCCCTGTCTGTGGAGCACCCAGGCCAGCCGAGAGCGTGGGTGCTGTGCAGCATCTCAGGTGCGCTGCTGGGAGTCTGCCTGGGTGATACACGGGGTGGGGAAGGAGGCGGGGAAGCGGGAGCAGAGAGACTGCTGTCAGGGTGTACCTTAGAGGACTGCAGAGAGACCTCAGAGAAGAGGGGCTGAGCAAGAGTCAAGGATCCAGCCCCAAAACATCAAAATTCTAAGAGCATTGAGTGTGTCAAGAGATCCCAGTTCAAAATCCCAGCTCCATTATTTATTGGCTGTGCACCCATGGACAAGTGAACACAACTTTTCAGAACCCCGGTTTCTTCATCTGTGAATTGGGAATAATAAACCTGAATTTGCAGCAGTGTAAGAACTGTTCTCACCGTGCGGTTCCCGAGGATGTTTCTTAGGTGTGGGGGAGGGGCAGTCCAGGTGTGGGGAGCGGCAGGTGTGCAGGTGAGCTGCTGGGGCAGGTGTGCAGGTGAGCTGCGGGAAGCGTCCGGGATGTGGTGACTGGTGGAGAGTAGACATGAACAGGAGGGCAGGGCTGGAAGGCGACGGGGCCTGATGGCAGGGTGCTTTTGAATACTTCTGTGGGGTAGGGTTGTCCTTGAAGGTTTTTAAGCCAAGATGTATCAGAATCAGATGAAGCTCTGCCACCCCGGTGGGCTGGCCCTGTCCCCTGATGGTGCAGTGGAAGGAGGGGAGGAGGAGGAAGTGTCACACCCTTTCCTTGCTTCTCCTGCCGACTGTGAACGCCCCACTCTTTGGGTGGCACATGACCATCAATCAGCACACCCCTGGAGTTGCAGATGACATTTCAACATTGGTGCCTGATCAGCAAAACCCTCTAAGGGAGCCATTTTTCTTAGAAGTGAGCCAAGAATGGGCACAGAGAGAGAAGCCAAGCCCAGTTCACTAATTATGCTCAGTTCAAAACAAACAGAGGATATGGGCCCAGCAAACGGCACGGGGAAATACCAACATGCATCAACAGGAAGGCAAAGGAGCCGTATGTTGGCTGCTCTCCACCCACGCAGCCTCTCCACCCGAGTCCATTCATCCCGTCGTCTGAGGGTGTCTGACAAGGAAGCAAGCGTGCAGATTAGGAAGGAGCAGATGCCTGCACTCAGGGATGGCTGTGCCGGTGACACCTTCTCTGTGGTTGGTGCACCCGGGGTGGTGGTGCACGTGGCATCCTCCAGGCCAGGGGTTAGACTGCCCATCTCAGGGGCTTTACAGGCTCCTCTTGTGGGACTCTTAGGATCTTGTGAGGGCTCTGGGCTCAGCAGTGCTGCCCCTTGCTGGCAGCGTTACACTCTGACTTTAAATTGGGGGCGATCATGTCAACTCCACAAGAAATCACGAGTCACTTGCTCTTTCAGCGAATGTTTCCTAAGCTCTAACTCTGGCCTAGACTCTGAGTTAGACCCAGGAAACAGACAGATAAATAAGACAGGACCTCAAGGAACTCCCAGACTAGCAGAGCCAGGAGGGGGCATCGTGGCAGCCGGAAGGGAATGTCTAAACCAGCGTGAGAAAAAAGCTCCCTGCAGGGTCTCCATATCCATGTGAAGCAGGAGAGAAGTCATGTGCTGAGAGCACGGGCCCTGGGACGTGATTGACAGGACAGCATGAGAGGCAACTGGCCAGGGATTGACAGGTGGCTGAGAGGGTGGCTGAGGCAGTGGAAGGAGGCCGCGGCAGTGATGGTCTTGGTTTTTGCCAGCAGGTGCCCTGGTCCTCACTAAAGCACCTCCACACAGATCCTCCATCTGGCACCCTTGTTGGCTAAGCTCCTCCCCTCTGTTCCTTGAAACGTTCATGCAAATTCCTACTCTGTCCCTTGCTCACGAGCCCCTCCCCCTTCCCCTCCTGGTGAGGTGGGGGTCAGCAGGGGAAAGGGAAGAATTTTGCCAGAACGGAAGATGGGGGCTGCTACTGCTGAGATGATCAGCCACGCCCGAGAGGCTGCCCGGGGCTGGGCAGCAGAGGACGGATGCCCTGGCTTATCTCTTCCTCATGCCCCCTCATCTGAGCCCGAAGCTGGCAGACCTGGGAGTGTCAGCCCCTCTGTCCTGCAGATCAGGGAATGAGCAAGTGGTTGGCCCAAAGGAAAGCAGTCCCAGGGCCAGCAGATGTCCCCATCCCCAAGGCCGTGCATGGATATGTCAGACCTTCCTAAGACAGGCTCCCATGGACTGATGGATATTCTGGCTTATGCTATGGTCTCTCGGTGCCATCTCTGGGGGCCACAGAGACCTGCAGTGCAGGCTGAGCAGTCTGGTGGTATCAGAGGACTCAGAGGATGACCTGGGGGGCAGGGCAGTCAATGAGGGCCTGTGCATGGGCTCCAGGTCCCACCTCTCCACCACCTCTGCCTCCTTTTCTGCACAGTTAGTATTTTCTTGCCTTTTTACAGTAATCACCTCTGATAGCTATTGACTGGTGGTGACAGGGCTGAGGACTGAAGGTGAGGGAGTGAAGGATTTCCTTATGCCGCAAAGGCGGTGGTCAGCTCTTGTCCAAATCCTAAACCCTAACAGTCCCGTGCCTGCCCCTCCATCTCTCTTCCTTCCAAAGAGGACCCTTTTGAGCTCCAGGTAAGGATCACCTCCTCCAGAAAGGCTTCCTTGATTGCTACAGTTCATAGTTCATATATGTGATCAGTTCAACCCTTCAAGGCCGAGGGCAACATATTGTAAAGCAAAAGGTTCCTGAAATAAGCAGGCATTACCCACAGTTGGAGGCCTTATGTAGCCACTGATGGCTTCATCCCACTCTGGTATTTCTCCATAGGCCCAAGTGGGCCTGGAGAATTTGCATTTCTAACGAGTGTCCGGGTGCTTTTGGTCTGAAATGTTGGTGACTGCTTAGTTGGACCCAGGTCTGGCTTCTAACGGACCACTAAGATCTTTCGGCAGGGAAGGGACTCTATTCATCAAGAGCTTTCCCTAGAACTTTGATAAATGCAAGTGCTTAATAACTCATTAGTCCTACCTTAAAAAACTTAAAAAAGTATTGTTATTGTTGTTGCTGCTTACTTAGGAGTGATAGGAAGAGAAGAGGATTTTAAAGTTCCTGGACTGAATTTTATGATGATATAAAATATTGAAATTTACCAAATGCAATGGCTCTTTCTCCTTTTGGTAAATGAATTAGTATGTAAAATATTCTAAACAATACCTCTAACACATTAATGCTACAGAAAATATTATTTGTATTATTATTATTATTGTTGCGGCACTATCTTTCCACCAAACCTTGAACTTGCAAATATCTCCGTTCCAAGTCTCTCGAGGAGACAGCAAAGACCGCTTGAAGTCTTGTGTCACCCAAGACACTCGCTTTTTCTTGAATGGGGGTGGGGGTGGTAAAATACACCCAGATGTCAGCAGCACCTATCTTCTGGGTAGATTCTAGATGAGTTTTAGTTTTTCTTTATACTTGCCTGCACTTTTCCTAATTTTCTTTCTGAAGCAGTGGCTCAGCGGTTACGGTGCTTGCCTGGCATGCGCAAGTGCGTGAGTTCAAACCCCAGCACCACGTACACACGAAGTCTTGGAGCACTGAAAGCCACATGAAACATTAAATAAAAATTGTTTCTCTCTCTCTCTCTCTCACTGTCCCTCTCTCTTTAAAAAAAAAAAGAAAGAAAAATATTATAATATTATTTAGTTATGGACATTGGAAATTTTTTTCTTTTCTTTTTTCTTTTCTTTCCTGGTTTTCTATTACAAACATGTATTATTACCAGGATAAGCAGAAAGACGTTATTTATAAAACCCTGGGCATCTCCCACGCAAAGTAAGACATAAACTTGATGCGCAAGGTGGTTGAAGGCTGAGCGATCATTTCACCACCCATGTGACCGTGTTCCATCTGGGGTCAGGGGCTGCTAATCACGCATTCCTGCTTTTACTTGTTCACTCATTTATTCATTTAAAATATTAATTGGGTCCTTAGCCCGTGTTAGCCCTGTTCCCGGATTCAAAGCTAGGAAGGTGGCAGAGCAAACCGTTAAGGGCCTGGCTCTGGCATCCACACAACCTGGGGTCCCACCTGACTTCTGCCACCTTCTGATTGGTGCCTGCACAATTGGCTTGCGCTGCACGGGTGTCTGTCCCTCATTTGCAGATGGGGCTCATCACGCTGCCTGCGTTACAGGGTCTCCGTGAGGGTGCGATGGGAAGCCCACACCCAGCACATACCTGCACCTGCAGCCCACAGGCTGTTGTTCCTGGGCTCATTGTTCCAAGGTCTGGTTCCTCTCCCGGTGTTGTAGCATCAGCAGTCCCAGGACACCCAGATGGATGGCTTTCTCACTTCTGTAGACAAGGCTAGGTTCAAGATGGAGACCCTGCAGTCTAGGGGATGTCCCCCAGAAGTCCCCAGTCTCTTACCTTGCTCTGCTGGGACCTCTGTGTCACATTACTGGGCAAGTAGAGTGGCACAGCATGACCAACTGTCTCAGCTAATGGCTTTGCTTTGCACTGTGCATCAAAGCTGCTGAGTCAATTTGGCTGCATTGGGACCAAATTGCCCAGCGCCAACATCTTAGTCCATTTGGTGTTGCTATTACAGGATGCCACAGATGGGGTAATGAGCAGAATTGAGTTCCCATGGCGCAGGAGGCTGGAAAGTCCCAGCATCCATCCAGGGCTTCCTCGTTGCACCTAGCTTGCTGAAAGGGCAAAAAAATAAAATAAAATATAAAATAAAATAAAATAAAATAAAAATAAATAAAAATAAAATAAAAATAAATAAAATAAAATAAAATAAAAAATACAAAAATAAATTAAATAAAATAAAAGGGGGTCAAACTCATCCTTTGATGAGGAACCCATTCCCATCTCTGGAGTACGCATTCAAACCTCAGCACTAATGTCCACTAAACTCTGGGAAATCTTTGCTTTTTAAGGAGTGACATCTAGAGGTGTTGCTCTAACTTAGTTCCCGTGGGCATCTCACACCTGCGTGGTAGCAGAGAAACAGAACAGTGCCACATTAAGTATGCATTGAGGTGAAAGAAGACCTTCCCGGAGATGAGAGCTTCCACCTGCAACTGAATGCTTCTATCCGGGGAGCACAAGGAAGCCCCACACACTAATGAAAACATCCTTCAACATTAATAACATGATTGGAGTCAATTAGACAGCGATGGCACGCTAAATGAAGAAGCGTGAGAGATCACGCTTCCTGGGAGGTTTGCTGGCTTTATGCTGGATGAATAATTTTGGAGACAAAGGTGCCTCCTTTCCCTGACCCCTAAGGGAGAGATCTGGTGTGCTCATTAAAGACTGTTGGTGTCCTTCCCAAAGAGGAGGCAACATGGATAAATAGAAACCCAACCTTTCTGCAAAGGGAGGTGGGAGATCCAGCCTGTGGCCTGAGTGGCCTTGGAGAACCCATATAATATTTCCAAGATGCAACATCCTCATCTGTAAACTAAGAGCGACAATGACATCCTCACAGAGCTATTATGTTCCTCATGAAACGTACTATTAGAGAGTGTATAAAGAAGTTTAAGAGCTAGTATTTTTTTTTTGTACTAGGAATTGAACTGAGGGGTTCTTAATCTCTGAGCCATATCCCCAGCCCTTTTTATTTTTAATTTTGAAACAGGGTCTCCCTATGTTACTTAAGACCTTGCTAAATTGCTGAGGCTGGCTTTGAACTTGCAACCCTCCTGTCTCAGCCTCCTGAGTTGCTGGGATTATAGGTGTGCCGTACCTGGCTTGTAAATGGCATTTTTATAATAAACATAAACGTTTAGTAAAGATTCATTTATGATTGTGTTAGAGGCTAAAGTCTCCAAGAAATAAAAAAGTTCAAATAGAACTGTTGTGAGTTCTGTGGTTTATCTTTTTTATTAAAAGATTCAGATAAGATGTAATGCTTTATAATTGAATACTTTTTTTAGAGTTATAGTGGGAAGGGGAAGGGAGGGATAAGGGAGGGTAATTGGGGGGGCACTCCTGGGGATAATTGCAATATCCAGAATATATACACATTTTATATTATTTTGTTAAAATCTTGTAAGGTTGTTCAAAAATAAAAAAAAAGATTCTTTTTATGGGGCTGGAGCAGTGGCTTGGTGGGTAATGCGCTTGCCTGGCATGCTCGAGTACACGGGTTCAAACCCTAGCACCCATGTACACAAATAAGTGTTGGAGCAACAAAAGCCATGTGAAAAACTCAATAAAAAATTGATTCTCTCTGTCTCTCTCTCTCTCACTGTCCTCTCTTTTAAAAAAAAGATTCTTCTTAAAATGCGTTACCTTTTTAGATGGTCCTTATAGCTTGTTACCTTTCTGTTTGCTATTTACTTACTTACTTAGCCTTTATGAGGCTGTTCTTTGCTACTTTTTTTCTTATCATTATATGAAGTTTCAAACATACACAAAACTAAAGAAAACATTATAACAAATCTCCATTTAGCCTTCAACCAACTTCAGAAATTATCAATTCATAGCTGTTTTTTTCCTCTATATTTTCTATCCACTTTCTTTCCATCCAGTTATTTGAGAATGAATTCTAGCTATTATACTATTTCATCCATAAACCTTTAAAAAAAGTTGTCTTAAAAAATCATAGCCATGGGGCTGGAGCGGTGGCTCAGCGGTTTCTGCGCTTGCCTGGCAAGCACGAGAACCCAGGTTCAAACCCCAGCACCACGTACACAACTGAGTGTTGGAGCAACGAAGGCCATGTGAAAAACTAAATAAAGTTGTTTCTCTCTTTCTCTGTCTCTCTCACTGTCCCTCTCTCTTTATTAAAAAGAAATCATAGCCACAATATCATTATCAAATAAAACTTGATTATTTTGCCAAATTAGTCTGCACTCAAATGCTTTCTTGTATATATTTTTGCTGTTTGTTTGAATTAGGGTGTAAGTAAGTTTCATATTTTGTGACTGTGATGAATTGATAGCACTGTTCTTTTATTCTTTTTTTGGTATCAGGAATTGAACCCAGGGTGCTTAACCACTGAGCCATATCCCCAGCCCTTTTTCTTTTTTATTATTTTGAGACAGGGTCTTGCAAAGTTCTTTAGCCACATTAAATCTATAGATTCTGCCTTTTTTTTTCCCTCTGCCATTTATTTGTTGGAGAGGTTGGTCTGGGTCATTTGCCCTGGAGAAGTCCTCATGTTTGGGATTTTGCTGATAGCCTTCATGCGGTATAGTTGAACACACTGCCAGTATTTCTTGCAAAGTGGGGTCATGTATCCTTCCTAGCAAGAGCGCTTCACGAGCACTTGCGTCAGGGTCCACTGTGCGCTTGGTTGTCTCTTTGTGATGCTGGCAGACGTTGCTGCTCATTTTCCACATTCATTAATTTATTGGGGTTGGCATGATGTGGATGCACCCGTTCTGTCTGGCCTTTGTTTATTAGCTGGAATACAGCTATAAATAGATAATTCTTTTCATCCACTCTGCAGTTACCCTGAGGGAGAGTTCATTTAGGAAAAGCAAGATAAATGTTTGATTAGTTCATTTCTTTTCACCAGTTTTTAAGATCGTTAGCTAGTCTGTGCCTTTCAGTAATGACTAATTTATTTTTGATTTTTAAAAAAATAAACTCATGGGGCTGGAGCGGTGGCTCAGCGGTTTCAGCGCTTGCCCGGCAAGCACGAGGACCCGGGTTCAAACCCCAGCACCATGTACACAACTAAGTGTTGGAGCAACTAAGGCCATGTGAAAAACTCAATAAAGTTGTTTCTCTCTTTCTCTGTCTCTCTCACTGTCCCTCTCTCTTTAAAAAAAAAAAAAAAAAAAAACCA
>PVKS010019027.1:0-39111 GCA_004027875.1 Aplodontia rufa
TATACTCCACTCTGTTTATCCAATTATTGGTATATTAGGATAATATATTTGTGACAATTAATGAACTAGTATTGGTGTTTTATTAACTGAACTTTATTCTTTATTTGATTTTATTAGTTTTTAATTTATTTTTTTCCAAGATCCCCTCCAATGTATCAAGTTACATTTACTTACACTTTTGTATGCTGTTCTTGGCTGTTGTGTTTTCTCATACCTTCTCGTTTTTCATGTCAATTAAAAGGAGAGCTAGTCAGATAGTTTATAAAATTTCCTTCAATTGGGTTTTATTTATAGACTCATGATTCAACTAGGGTAATGAAATTTGCTAATTAGTAGAAGATTAATGACAAAAAATGCCATTCTCATCACTTCAAGGGTACATACTCCTAATGATTACATATCACTTCTATTAACTTTGATCACGTGGCTAATGTACAGTTTACCAGACTTTTTCCTATAAAGTTCCTCTTTCCCCTCTACTTTTGGGAAGGAAGTCATATTTGTTATGGCAGACTAAAAGAGGAGAAAATTGTGTTCCACCTGCTTGATGACCAGCATCTACAGAAATTACTTAAAATTCTTTAGGCTAGAACATTTGTCCCTTTCTTACACAATTATTTATTTATTTAATCACTTATATCAGTTTGAACTCCTGGATCCTTATACTTTGTTCCACAATTCAATACTACCTTATTCATTTTGTTGCTCAAAGTAGTATTCTATCTTTGCCCATACGGTACTATTTCAGTCAGCATCTGTGTTGCTTTAAAATACCCCTAACATTTTGGGTATTTAGCATATCCTTCCTCTATGATACTCTAAGAAGCTATGGGATCACTTAGAGCTGTCCTGGGCTAGACTGATACCACCTTTTGCTAAATCAGCCTATATACAGCCATCTTCAGCAAACCTTAATAAGGAATAACAGTAAGCACAAGTACTTTACACAAAAACGTTAGGTCAAGGTGTAGCCTATAAGGTGGAAAGAAATGGGCTACATTTTCTACTACTAGAAAATTTCACGATAGTTTTTATGAAATTAAAGACTTAAGGTGGATTTAGTAGTAAGTTACAAATACAGAGCTTAACTGAATTGGGCCATAAAGCACGCACACACCACCAGTCACCCTCTTCAAATGAGATATTTACTCAAAGGGCCTTTAATACCTTTATTATAGAATGGTTTTAAAATCTGAGATCAAGCTACTTACATATTCATTGCTACATACATGTGATATTTTGAGGCCGACTAAGGCGTAGGACAAGAAATTTATTTTTTCACATACTAGCTAGTGTTTATAGAGTGTTTATAAATATTTCTGCAATTATCCATCACTACTTCTTTCAAAATAAACATGATTTTGTACTAATGTCAATTCCGATATACTGCATATCAATTAAAACTTCTTTCTTTTCTTGTCTTTAACCTTCAGCTCCAGCAATGAGAATCATGGCTTCCACTGACTCTTATTATTCCATTCTGGAACATCTCATTGTGGTCTTAGAATTGTTTGTTATAGGAAACAATTTTATTAGCTAGAATATAAAGTCATTTACTCTACATTTCAGTCCGTTAGTCATAATTTTGACTTTCCCAAAGTTACTTAAGTCAACAACATTTTTTCATTTCTTTATTGGTTGTTTAATATATTTGTAATAAAATTATATTCATTTATCACAGTGTTTTTCCATTTAGGGACACCCTGATATTCTACCGTTTATTTTACAAAAGTGAAGATTCAATCTTCATGCTGTAGTTGTCTATGAGTTTTGACAAATGCATAGTGTCATATATTCACCAATATCCTCTCAGATAAAATATTATCCCTAAAACTCCTATGTTTCAATGGTCAGCTCACTGTGCGTACCAAAAACTTATTAATTTATTGTGTCCATAGCTTTCCTTTTTCCAAAATTTCATCTGCATGGAACTTACATTAGATAATCCTTCCAAACTTACTTTGTTTACTTAGCAATGTTAGTGAAAGACTCATCAATGTTTTTGCATATATGACTCATTCCTTTTAACATCTGAATATTAGTCCTTCGTATCACATATATCATAGTTTTTTTATTCATGCATGTGTTAAATGCATAGCTGGGTTGCTTTCAGGTGTTACTGATCATGAATTACAGTGCCATAAACATTTACTTACTGGTTTCAAATTAGTTGGATAGATACTTAGGAATGAAATTGATGGATAATATGATGCAATTATATTTAGTTTTTTTTTTTTAAGAAAGAAGGACAGTGAGAGAGAGAGAGACAGAAACAATTTTTTATTGAGTTTTTCACATGACTTTTTTTGGTCTGACACCTAGTTGTATACGTGGGTGTTGGGGTTTGAACCTATGTTCCCGCGCATGCCAGGCAAGCACCATAAACGCTGAGCCACCACTCCAGCCCTATATTTAGTTTTGAAAGAAGCTAACAAAATTTTCTCTCAAAATGTCTGTTTAATTTTGTTTTCCCACTACTAATGATTGTGATTTTTTTGTCCTTTCCAATAATTGACATTGCTATTCTTAATTTTCAATGTTTTAATTCATATATAAAAATTGTACATATTAGTAGGGCTGGATGTGGTGTTTTGATATGTATATACTGTATAATATTTAAATCAGGTTAAATATATCTACATGATAAATGTGTATAATTTATTTTAGTAAACATAGAAAACTTCCAGCTTTTTGAAATATACAGTATATAATTATTGTTTATAGTTTGTACAGTTTTACAACAGAACATCTCACTCCTTCCCAACTATAACCAATTGCACTCTGATCAATCTATCCTTATCTCTTCCTCTCCACTTCTGTCCCTCCCCTCTGGTAACAATGATTCCATTCCACTTTTTAATTATTGTCACCAATTTTTATATTTTTCATATGAATGAGATCATGTGGTGCTTATTTTTCTGTGCCTGGATTATTGCACTTAATGCAATGAACTTCAGTTTCATCCAGGATATTGCAAGAGACAGGATTTTATTCTTTATTGCTGAATAAGTATTTCATTGTGTGTACGTCATATATCTTTGTCCATTCATCTGTTGATGGACACAAGTTGTTTCTGCTTCTTGACTATTGTGACTAGGGGTGCAGCAAGTATGAAAGTGCATATTTCTCTTCAGTGTACACCTTTAATTTCCTCTGGGTACAATCCAAACAATGTACAGGGTTAATTTTCTCCATATCCTCAACAGTACTTATATTTTGTTTTTCTGATAGTAATCATTCATGATTTTGATTATGATTTCTCTGACAGTGATGTTGAGCATTTTTTCATATAACTGTTGGCAATTCATATATTATCTTTTGAGAAATGTATATTTAGATATAATCCCCACTTTTCAATTGGGTTTCTTTTTAAATTTTTTGGCTGTTGTATTTTGGTGATCAGAAACATTTTAGTTTTCTATTTTTAATTTTGTTTCCTGGATCATTTCCTTTATTTTCCTCAAATAGTTTCAAGGTTTCTGGTCTTACATGTAAGTCTTTAATTCATTTTCATTTGGTTTTGTAACTGATGAGAGACAGTGATCTAGTTTCATTCATCTGCATGTGAATATCCAGTTTCTCAGCACCATTGATTGGAAAGACTCTACTTTCTTCTACATGTTCTTAGAACCTTCATCAAAACTGTTGGCTACAGATAGTTGGGTTTTCTTGTGGGCTTTCTGTTCTGTTCCAGTCTGTTTTTATGCCAATATCATGTTGTTTGATTACTAATATAATAGCATATTCTGAAATCAGGTACCATGATTCTTATTGATGATGATTGTTTACAAATTTTAAGACAATTTTTTATAGAGAATGTCATTGGTATTTTAGTAGGAATTAATGTGAATTTGTATGTCATTGTGTGTGGTATGGGCATTTTAATAGTATCAATTCTTCCACTCCATTAATACAGAAAGCATTTTCAATTTTTGTGTGTATTCTGTTCAGTTTCCTTCATCAGTATTTTATGGTTTTTGTTGTAGAGATCTTTCCTCATTTTCAATTTATTTTTATGTATTTTACTTTTTGCAACTTTTGTAAATGCAATTGCTTTCTTCATCTCTATTTCAGAAAATTCAATATTTGTGTACTACTGTATGCTGATTTTATATCCTGCAATTTTGCTAACATTGTTAATTAGTTCTAACAGGTTTTGGTGAAATCTTTTGAGTTTTCCATGTATAATATCATATCATCTGCAATGCACTGCAAGTTAACTTCCTCATTTTCAATTTGGATACCCTTTATTTCTTCTTCTTGTTTGATTGCTCTGACTAGGACTCTAAGCACTAAGCTAAATAAAAACAGTGAAAGTGAACATTCATGTTTTGTTCCAAATCTTTGAAAGTTTTCAGCCTTTCTCTGTTCAATGTAATGTTGAGGTATATTCCTTCTGTACTTAACTTACTTAATGTCTTTATTACAAAGGACTGTTGAATTTCATCACATGCCTTTTGGGCATAGATCGAGAGGGCCATGTGTATTTTCTTCCTTCACTGTATTGATGAAGTGTGTGATGTTCATTCATATGCATATCCTGAACTATCCTTATTGATCATGATGAATTTTTTAGTGAGCTGTTGAATCACTTTGCTAGCGCTCACCGAGGAATTTTTCATGAGAGTTTATCAATGATCTTAGCATGTAGTTTTCTTTCTTTTTTGTATCCTTGTCTGGTTTTGTTTTCAGAGTAATTCTGACTTCAGAGTATATGTTTGAAACAATTATTTCCTTCTAAAACTTTTGAAATAATTTAAGAATTAGTATTAAATATTCTTTAAACAATTGAATTCTCAGCAATAATGCCATCTGATTCTGGGTATTTGTTTGATGACAGACTTTGTACTGATTCATTCTTAATACTTGTTAGTCTTTTTCAGATTTTCCAATTCTACCTCAATCAATCTTGATAGGGTGTACGTGTCTAGAATTTATTCATTCATTCTAGTTTCTCAAATTTGTTGGCAAGTGTTTGTTCATAATAATATCTAAGGATCCACTGTATTTTTGTGGTCAGTTTAAAGGTCTCCCTTTTCACTTCTGATTTTTTTTTTTGTTTCTTCCCTCAATCTAACTAAAAGTATCTTTTTTAATTGTAACTTTTTTATAGTTTTATACAATCATTATGCTAATTTGTATAACCTTAATCACAAATAATATTAATTTTCTCTTCACATAATTCTATTGGAACATATTAGATGTCTGTTCAGATTTTGTTCCATTAAAAACTGTTTTTCTTATTGTTGAGTTTCAAATATTATCTGTACATTTTTAGAGCAGTTTTTTTTGAGACATATTTTCTTGCTTCAGCTCTGTGACATAACAGATGATTTTGTTAGTGATTTCTTCCACACAACAGAAGATTTTCAGTAAAATGAAAATAAAAATAATTTTCTTCTAAAGATTTCACTTTTAGTATATCTGAAGAATTACTATGAAACCTAGTGACTTGCATTTTATATTTAGCTCTAAAATCATGTTAAGATGATTTTTGTAAAATGTGAAAAGTGTATGTCTAGTTGTTTATGCATATGGATGGACATTGAGTTTCCACTGTTGTATATTAAAGTGTGGTCATTTGTCATTATAAAAAATCATTTCATGTAAATTTGTATTGATCTATTTCTGTGATCTATTTTTCTCCTACACTCTTCCATACAGCTATTTTTCATCACAATGTGGCATCTTGATTATTATATCTTTACAGTACATCTTAAAATTGTGTAATGTCATACCTCCCATTTGTTTTGCCCTTTGGTATTCATTTCATATACATTTTTGAATCAGGTTGTCAATATATAAACTACATCTTGTTCAGATTTTGCTTGTAAATGATTTTAACCATAGATCAATTTGGAAAGAAGGAAAAGTGTTAGGAATATTTATTATCCTTATCCTTGAATGAAGACTATTCATTTAGGTTTACTTTTTTCATATTGTTTTGCATTTATTCAATAGTTGCTTCACATACTTGTTAAGATAATGGAAAATAAATTTTTGTGTTATTTTAAATGCTATATTTTAAAAAGCCCTCAAATTTCAGTTGATCATTGCTGGTATATAGAAATGTAATTGTCTTTTTAAATTAGTCTTAAATCCTATAACTTTTTCTCTCCTGTTGATATTTCCAGAAGTTTTATATTTTTCTCATTGTTTCCTTAAAGTTTTCTGCATAGACAATTATGACATTTGTCAATAATTACATTTATTCTTTCTAATCTTTATGCATGTGGATTTTTGAATTTTATTATTGTCTCAGTTAGGACTTCCAAGATAATTTTTTTTTAAAGAAAGAGGGGACAGTGAGAGAGAGAGAAAGAGAGAAGAAATTTTTATATAGTTTTTTCAAGTAACCTTCATTACTCAGACACTTCGTTGTGTACGTGGTGCTGGGGTTTGAACTTGCATACTCGCGCATGCCAGGCAAGCGCTGTAACCACCAAGCCACTGCTCCAGCCCCCTTCCAACATAATTTTATTAGGAATGTGTCGAGATTATCTTGAGTTATTCCTGATCTTATAAGGAAAGCATGAAGTTTCTCACCAGTATCTTGACATAAACTTGAGGTTTCTGGCCGATGGTATTCATCAAGTTCAGGAGTTTACTTGTCTCCCTACTATTTTGAGAATTTTAATAGTCAATAGGTATTGAATTTTATCAAATGCCTTTTTAAAATAAACTAATATGATCATGATGTTTTTCATTTTAACCAGTAGTTTTGGTGGCGTACATTGATCTTTGAACTCTGTAACCACATTTCATCTCAAGAAATTTCAATTGAATGCTGTATGTTGTTTTACTTGTCTTGCTAGTATTTGTTGAGGATCTTTGTGTTAGTACTATGAGTGATATGACCTATTGGACTTTAAAAAAGCTTACCTTTATACTGATTTAGATTTGAGTATAATGTTGATTCATAAGATAAATTACTATGTATTTACTCTGCCTCTACTTTCTGAGAGATTTTGAAAAATTGGTATTTTTTCTATTGTGTATGTTTGGTGGAATTCATCAATGAGATCTTGTGAAGTTGAAATTTTATTTATGTGACTTCATTTTTTGTGATTCAATTTCTCTAATAAACTTTGAATTATTTATTGTTAATTATTATGTGAATTTTGGAATTTTAGGACTTTAAAATAATTGGCTCATTTCACTTAAGTTATTAAGCTGTAGACAAATATTTTTTCATATATTCCCTTGTTATCCTTTTAATATTTTGGGGATCAACAATGATGATAAATATTGAATTAACAATATTTCTAATTTGTGTTTTCTCTCTTTCCTTTTTGCTAGTCTTGTTAGGAGTTTATTTATGGATTTATCCATCTCTAAAAGTAGTCCAATTTTGTTTCAGTAGATTTTGTTCATTTTATATGTTTTAATTGTATTGGTTTTTGCTCAGACTTTAATTTTTTTTCTTCACGCATTAGTCTTAATTTTTTTTATCTTCATTTCCTAACATGGAAGCCTAGGTTTCTCACTTAAGGTCTTTATTTTTTATTCTTTTTTATTTTTTAGTATATGTATTACATGCTCTACTGCTTTAGGTATATCACAGAAATTTCAAAATGTTGCATTTGCATTTTGATCTCTTGGAAACATTTTAAAATTTGTCTTAAGAGCTTTGATCTTCCTTATTAATTTTTTAGGAGTGTGTTAATTTTCAAGTATTTTGGATCCTTTGTCTTTCTGCTATTAATGTATTTAATTCTATTAGGGATTGAGAAAATACTTCACATTATTTTTAATTTAGAATTTTGAGATATTTCATGGGTCAGAACATTGTTTATGTTGATGAAGACTTCATGTGAGTTTCAAATATATATATATATATTCTAATATTTTTGGATAGAGTGTTTTGTACGTTTCAGTTAAATCAAGTTGATTGAATTTTTGTTCAGATCATCTTTATTTTTAATATTTTCTGCCCTAAACTATGAATTACTGAGTGTTTCTGAAATCTCTAAGTTGTAGCAGTATTTGTGTCTTTCTCCTTTTAGGTCTAATTTTTTTTGTCTAATGGATTTTAATGCTTTGTTATTTTGTACATACATGTTCAGGATTGCTGTGTATTCTTCTGTTGTTATACAATCACCTTCATTATTCTGGGCAATGTACATTGTCCTGAAGTCAATGTTTCTGAAATTAATACATCATTCCACACTTTTTTTGGATTATTATTAGCAAGGTATATCTTTTCTCGTTCCTTTAACTTTAACATATACGAAACTGTGTTTGAAAAGGGGTTCTTGTAGAAAATACATATTTGGGTCTTTTTATACATGCTGAAAATATCCTTTTATTGATATATTTAAAGCATTCACATTTCAAGGGATAATAGCAATCTAATTTTGCTTTTTTTGTCTTCTCTTTTTGGGTTTATTGAACTTTTCTTATAAACCCATTTTATCCCCTCTCATAATGTGTTATATTACTTTCTCTAGTTATTACCTTAAAGATTACAATATAATCATTATTTACATTACAAATTTTAAACAAATCCAAGGCCATCTGCAAGCAGAACTATGCCATTTTATATAGAGTGCCAGTTCTTTATAACATTGTGTAAAAAAATACAATTCCACCCTTCAGCTGCTTGTATTGTTGCTGTTATTTATTTCAATTATGCTAAAATCACCCAGGAGATCATTATAATTGTTGATGTAGAGTCATCTTTTAAATAAATTAGGCCTAAAAATTACATTTTTATTTTGCTTTCATTCTTCCTTCTCTGACACTACCCTTCCCCCATTTAAGTCTGAGTTTCTGACTATTGTATTTCTCTGCTTAAAGAAATTTTATAGGAGAAAGAGTGAGAGAGAGAGATAAAGAATCAATTTTATGTATTTTTTTCCTCTGGTTTTAATTTTCCTATTCTTAGTTGTGTATGTGATGCTGGGCCTAAAACCTGGGCCCTCGTACATGCCAGGCAGTTGCTCAAACACTGAGCCACCACTGTAGCCTCTGCTTAGAGAACTTTTAAAAATACTGTTTATCTGCAGGTGATTCATGTACTCACTTGTTTTTGTAAGAAAGTTCTTATTTCCCTACAGTTTAAAGGTTGATTTTGATGAATATAGAATTAGGGATTGGTGCTTTTTTTTTTCTTTCAGCTTTAAATATTTATTTCCACTTTCTTCTTGCTTACATTATTTCTGATAAGAAATCCATTTTAATTTTTATGCCTGTTATTTTAGAGGTAAAGTGTCATTTCTGACCTTTTGAATAGTTTATGCATTTTTTATAAAATATGCATATGGATTTTTTGTTTTTGGTTTACATTTCCTGCTCAGCATTTTCTGAGCTTTCCAGATATGTCATCAATTTTAAACACATTAAGGATTAGTGCCACACTTAATTCTTCTGCTTTAATCTCTGTCTTTTATTTCTGGTGATTCAAATACACATATATTATCCATACAGATGTTTTTATAAATTTGTTAAAATATTAGGATATGTCTGCTTTTTTATTTTGTTACTTTAAATTTCTGAAATTCTATTAACCTGTCATCAAATTATCTATTTCTTCTTTGGTTATATCTAATCTCTATTTTATCTTATCTTATTTTATTTTTTTAAAGAGAGAAAGAGACAGTGAGAGAGAAAGAGGGGGAGAGAGAGAGAGAGAGAGAGACTATCAGTCCCATTCCATTTTTTATGTGGCCTTCATGTCTCTGGCTCTGACACTTTGTTGTGCATGTGGTGCTGAGGTTTGAACCCAAGTCCTTGTGCATGCCAAGCAAGTGCCGCAACCACTAAACCACTGTTCCAGAATTAATCTCTGCATTTAAAATAAAATTTTTGTTATTGTGTTTTTTTAATTTCTAGCATTTCCTTTCACTTTTAATTTTCATTATTTTGTGCATTAAATATCTGTTTTTATATGTTATTTACTTTTTTTTGGTGGTTTATGACTTCATCCGTATTTCCCAAAAAGCATATTAAACATAATTAATTTCCTGATATGATAATTGCTGTATCATGCTTTAGTCTCATTTTGAACATTGCTTTAGACTTATTTATTTATTTATTTATTTGCTTTTTTTAGTACACCATATACTTTTTATGAGGAGCTGGATATGTTGTTTGCGTAATAAGAAGTTAAGGTGAAAAGGACTGAAGTATGAAGATTTGTTATTTTTTTTTGCTAGAGTTTGAACTATGGTTATTGTTTGGTGTCATCCTAGACACAGATGCTTCAAATTTTTCTGGTATAGTATCCTTATATTTGTATCCACTCTTAACTTTTGAGATTTCCTCTGTACTCTCCTTCAGAAAGAACTGGAATCTTTCATCTGTTTGATCTTTATTAGGCAAGCCTGTTGATGTAAGATGAGGCACATTCTTCCAATTATATCGGGTTTGTGACTTCCTCAATGTTTCCTAAAAATATGCTTTAATTTACCCCTGCCTCTATTACATTCCTTGTTGGAGAGTTATGAATTGATTTCCTTGATGCCCTGCCTGATACCCATCAACTATTATTTTTTGTCCATTTATGTCAGGAAAGAAGGTTAGGAAGATTAGAATTATGTTTCAGAATGTTGCTTTATCAAGTTCTTTCCACTGGAGAGGAATATACACATATATTTTTTTTTTTAGTACTAAAAGCTCTGCACATATAGAGAATGCTACACCCTCCTGTTGCTATTGCCACAAAGGTATCTTTTTCTGATCTTCATCACCAACAGCTGGTAGAATTTTTGGAGGGCACACAGAGGAAAGCATGGCAGTACATTTAAGATTGCAACTCTCAAGAGTTATCCTTTCATGATGACCCACACTCAGCCTCAGTTTGGCAATTTAGTACTGAAGTTTGTCTACCAGCTTATGGCTCCTGCAAATCCACCTAAGCAGATCCTGGTAGCTGTATTTCTGTGAATACAGCAGTTTTTTCATATCTTTGTATGGTAATTTGCTCTGAAACCTCAGTTCTCCAATGTGTTCCACAAAGTTCTATGATTTTTAGTTTTTCCCATCATTTTTTTAATTGGAAGGCAAATAATGATTATTTCCTAGCTCTGCATGGATCAGAGCTGAAACTCCAAATAATTTTTCTAAATTTTATTTTCAATTGAGAAACAATAATTACCTTTAAACTGTTTAAAATTCTTGTTTTTTGTTTCCTTTAAATATTTTAAATGTTGACAATTATGTTGTGTATAGTGTGAAACCAAAAATCTAATCCTCCTGTTTTTCAAATTTATTTGTAAAAATAAGTGGGAAGAGGGTCACATCGACTACATGGGGAAAGACGCCTTTGCCCGCAATCAGGAGAAGCTCGATCCCTTTCTCAGTAGTCTGTGCCGTTGAATTCCCTCTGCGTGTGGCTGGATGAGGTTACCTTGTGTGGCCCTGCTCCGTGGACCTCTCCAACCTCTTCCGAGGGGTCCCCTGTGCCTCTATTTAAAGTTCTTCAACTGCAGCTCAGATCCTCCCATGTGGACCCCAAGCTATGGATGCCTCTTGGACTTTGCTGAGGGCTCCCCACTTCCTTCACCCTCGCCACCAAAAGCAACCCAGCCTATACCTCTAGCGACCCTTGAGCGCGGTCTTGCTGGAAGGAGCCCTCCAAACCTCCCCACATAGGTGCTAGTCAGCTGAAATCTTCTCATGTAACGAATCTAATCACATTGCAAAACATATTCAGGTCTTTTGAGCCTTAAAAAAAGAAAGAAAGAAAGAAAGAAAGAAATACATTGTTATTTTCCACTCCAGAATACAAGGTAAAAGGGTGTGTCACTTCTTTTTTTCTTTTCCAATGTTTTTAGAGATTAAAAAATAGTTCTTGAAATACATTAGATAATAACTAAATATTTGTTGAATTAATGTATGAATATGAATATAGTTATACTTCAAAGTCCCTAATTTTGTTTTAATTTACTAATACTGTGGCTTGCTTTTCTTTCATTCTATCATTGCTAATCATTTCATATTATCTTGATATTTAACAAGATAACTTTTTAATATAAATTTTAGATTCAATATAAAATTTCAGGGCAAACCAAGAATTAATCAAGTCCCTTCACTTGCATCTATATCCTTATAATATTGAATCTTTTCTATAAAAGCATGTATCTCCAACTATATTTAGATCTTTATCCATGTCTTTGTTATATTGACAGAAAAGTTGCAGACAGTGGAATTCATCTAAATTACTTTAAGTAGCACATGATTTAATTGCTGCAAATGGCAGAAGAGTTAGAGGAATTACGCATAGGCCAGATCTCCAGGAATGATTCACTGGACATAATCATAGATTGCATTTGCCAGTGAACTTCTACCCTTGCCTCAATCAGAGAATTGGCATAAAGGAAGTCAACTGTCCCAGTCGCTGGCTTTCTTCTCACCCCACGTTAGCTGCTTTTCCTGGATCAGAAAGGTGCTACCACAAATGCTGGCTACAGAAGAACATTAGCTCCACGGCCATCCAGGATCACAAAACTGTTTTCACAATCATTGGCTCCAGAGCCACACTGGGTATAATAGTAATCCAGCAGCAGAATCAATGCCATGCACGCTGCCAAACTCCCACTGGAACTTGGTTCCAAATTCAAGTCCAATTTCAAGTGAATAATAAAACTTAAATCTCTTCTGGGATCTAAACTGCAAAGGAATGTGAGAGATGTAGTTTTCCGGCATTTTACTGATAAGATAAAATAATGCCCATTGATAAGAAGGTTTAAAAACCAGTAATGGACCAAATGTAAATATCTCTGCCATAACAAATGTCTTTTGTAAATATCTCTATAGGTACTAGTTTATCTTTTGTTAGGTTTATTTCTGACTTTATTGCTTGCTTCTATTTTGAGAACAAAAATATATTGTGCTAATTACAAGTATTTGCATGTATTTTTACAATTATTAATACCTAGAAAATTCAGAATTTACTATTGAAATGTTTATGGAGCTAATGTGTACAAATACTGCCATCTATTTTTTTACTATATTTCTATAATTATTGTATATTTATGCATTTATTTATTTGTGGGCTTTGTAACTTTTATTTAAAGAGAGAGGGACAGTGGGAGAGAAAGAAAGAGAGAAACAATTTTTATTTAGTTTTTCATGTGGATTTTGTTGGGCTCAGACTTCATTGTGTACGTGGTGCTGAGGTTTGAACTTCCATACTTGTGCATACCAGGCAAGCACTGCAACCGCCAAGCCACCGCTCCAGCCCCATTAATATATATATATTATAATATATATATATATATATATTATAAAAGTTAAAACTAAGGATCCATATTATGTACTGCTTTGACACGTGGTAAAATTAAGGGACACTTAAATGGCCAACCTGAAAATTTCCCTCCTCATTCTGTTATTGTGGATAAACTCTCCCAATCAAAATTCTTGCCAAAAGGAGCAGGCATAGTTCATGCTAATCCCTGAGTAACGATTCAGCTCCCTGATTATCCTACCAAGATGAGCTCATCTTCCCCCAGGAACCAGCTGGTATCCCACTCCCCTCAGCACTGAAATGTCTGCCTCCAACACCTACAAACTGTCCAATTGGCATGACACACTTATAAGGGCTTTCAGATGTGCAGTGTCCTCCTCCCTCTGCATGTGAATATAAGTGAGTAACAGATTTCTGCTAATCTCACCTGCACAGTGTCAGATGTTGTGCATTTAAGACTTCCTCAAAATCTAGGACAGGAATACGTTCCACAGTGTCTAACAAAAGTAGAAAAGGAGAAAATTAAAGCCATGATTTGATCTCCAAATTTTACTGAATCAAAGAGGAAGGGAGAAATGATAGAACTGAGTTAAAACAAGATATACTCCAAGTTTTTATAAATACATCATTGTATATATTATTGACATTTATATAAAAATGTTCGTTATAAGCATAAGAATTATATCACCATACTTGGGTATGTTAGGAAAAATATATGACCCATAAAAAGAGGCAAGGGACCAAGGCATGGGAGGAGGGAGATGGAGGAGTGCTGGGGGTTATTGACCAAATATATTGCTGTATTTTGTGTATCTATGAATATGTGACAACAAATCACGTCATTATGCACAACTACAATGCACCAATAAAAAAAAAGGAAAAAATCTTTCATTTTCAGTATCTTCTCTCTAATCGTATTGATTTTTTTATCACTCACAACATCCTTTTTTTTTTTTTAAAGAGAGAGGGACAGTGAGAGAGACAGAGAAAGAGAGAAACAACTTTATTTAGTTTTTCACATGGCCTTAGTTGCTCTAACACTTAGTTGTGTAAGTGGTGCTGGGGTTTGAACCCGGGTCCTCATGCTTGCCAGGCAAGCACCGAAACCACTGAGCCACCGCTCCAACCCATTTACAACATCCTTAAATGTATCCTTTATTCCCCTTATTTCTTAAGCTGGATATCTAATTTTCAAAATTTCTTATTTTTCTAATATGAGAAAGAGTATTGTATACTTGCTATATCCCACAAGTTTGGCATGTATTGATTAAATTATTGTTCAATTGCATGTATATTTCAATTTCTGTTTAACTCATGAGTAATATGGAACCATATCATATTTTTATAGTGCATTATAGTTATACATAATGTTAGGGTTCATTCTGACATATTTATACAAGCATGGAATATAATTTACACCAATTCAGTCCTCAGTATTTCCCCTTTCCTGCTTCTCCTCCCTCCTATTGTTCCATTTCCACTACTCATGTGATCTTTCTTCTATCTATAGTTTTTCTTAATCAGTGCATTATGGATATACATAAAGGTAAAAGTCCATTGGTATATTCATGTGTGTACATAGGAACGTTTGGTCAGATTCATTCCACTGTTTCCCCTTTTATCTGTTTCTCCTCCCTCTCCTGAGCTCCCTTCCTTCACTCCACTGATCTCTCTTTTATTTTCACGGGATTACCACCTACACACATGTACGTGTTCCCCCTTATTGTGTTCTACTTTGCTTATATAAGAGGAAATATTTGGCCCATGACTTTTTAGATCTGGTTTATTTCCCTTCACACAGTGTTTTCCAATTCCATCCATTTAATGGCAAATGCTATTATTACATTCTTCTTTATGGCTTAGTAAAACTCCATTGTGTATATATACCATGTTTTCTTTATTCATTTGTCTGTTATGGATCATCTGATTTCTAGAGCTAATAAACAAATTTAGCAAAGTATTAGGATACAATATAAACATGCACAAATCCATCACTTTCCTGTCATGGTTTTTATACCTTCTTTTATATCTGAGTTCAAAAGTATTTCTGTTATAGACAGTATACATTTATTTATGATACTCAATCCTTGAAAGTTTTTGGGACTTGACTTAAGGTATTGTACAAATTAAGTCTTATGATTGTCTCATGTGATCTTTACAAACATGTTTTTTAAAAATTCATGCAAATTCTGCATCTGCCTCTTAAATCACGTCTTAATTAGGTTGCTCAAATGTTCTATAGATTTGTTAATTTTTTTTCTATTTTAGTGGTCAAAACTTTAGAGAGAGATTTTGAATATTCCTAATATATGAAATTTTACCTTACAGTTCTCATTGTCTTCATATACCCTAGGACTATAGTATTAACTGAGCTTAATTATGGATTTAGTATATCTAGCTGAATAACAATCTTTGCAATTGCTGTATCCACATGTTTTTCAAAAATTACTTCTCAATTTAAAATCTACTGTGTGATATATTAGTACACATAATATGGACTTCTATAGTTAAATATACACTGGACATATTTTTTAAAATATTTTTATGTTGAGCTTTCAGTACTTGTATGGTTATATATTTGCCATCAAACTGAAAATTACTTTTCACAGATAATTTTTGTGCATTCAAATTTATTATTGTCATTGATGTATGTGAAATTTTCAAAAATTATCTTTATTCATGTATTTTTATCATTATTTTCTTAATCATTTTTATTTGCCTCTATATTTGCTTAGAAATAAAATAATTTAGATATATAGTCAGTATTTGTCCTTGGAATTTTACCTTGTTTATTTAAATGGGACATACCAATGTAAATCAATGTTTTAATCATTCCACCCATGTTTCCAAATAGGGACTTTACACTATGTTTATTTTCTGATCACTTGCCCCTACTCAAATACATCTTCCATACCAACCCAAGTATCAGTGGCATAAAAAATTCTATAATTGACCAGGTAACTGACATTCAAATTTCTGTGGCTTTCCAAACACTTTTGAATGCCAACACCAGTGAGGTGTGATAATATCATTAAGATACAGCAAAAATAGTGTTGCAAAATTCAAATTTATTATATTTCATGCCAACTGAACCTATAATATTAATAAATCTTTGCTTAATCAGATTTTGATCAAAGGTTCTCATAGACATCTCAAAAATTAAGATCTATAATAAAGGGTGAGGCTTTCCACTAGTTCACTCTCTGAAATTTGTCTTTTCAAATATGGAGCTGATGTTTAGTGCGCAAATTAAATTCTTACATTGCCGGTTCATCAAGTGTTTTTTTTTTTCTTTTAAAGAAAGAGAGACAGTGAGAGAGAGAAAAAGAGAGAGAATTAATTTTATGTAGTTTTTCACATGACTTTTGTTGCTCTGAAACTTCATTGTGTATGTGGTGCTGGGGTTTGAACTTGCATTCTTGTGCTTGCCAGGTAAGTGCCTTAATTGCTGAGATGCTGCCCCAGCCCCACATCATGTTTTAAAAATAACATTGTAATAAAATAAATGTAAGCTGCATTTATTTATGATTATAATTATAATTATTGAAAAACAGTTATTTCATTGAACTTAAAATGAAAGTTGATTCCATATCTTTATTCTCATATGTTGAACGTAAGACACAACTAAAAGGCTGTATAGACAAAAACAAGTTCCTGTTTTCATTTTCTGGATTCTTCCAAATGCAGTCAGGACTGCCAAAGGCTTTATTTGCATGGTTGGGTAATTTGGACAGTTATGAGAATAACTCAATATTTAGGTTCAATAACCAATTTGTCAGTTCTAAAATTGTAATAATTTAAAGAAATCAAAAGTTTTTGAGGATGAAAATGATCTTAAAGCTTAGCTTAGTCAACCATTCCTCCATTCCACAGATGAGAAAATACACCTTCAGCAGAAATAATCAGTTAGTAATTAATAAGCAATTTATTTGTAACTATTTTATGTTCATAGATTGTTGAATTTGAGCCAGTGAAATACTCTATGCATAACTTAACTAGCACAGAATAGCCAATAATAACCACTATATTATTGTATATTATATACACTTTCATAAACACGTATACTCTGCTGATTATATTCTGTCACAATCACTTTTAACCATATGAATTTTTAAGCAACTCTTATCCACATCCCTCTTTCATTTATAAAACACATACTCTGTACTTAACACCTTTATTTTTTAGTGTCTTGAGTCCAGAGCTTCACATCAATTACTCTTTACCTCCCTCTATTATAACGTGCTACTAATCCAACTTCTCAAGACATCTTTGCATCATATCTTTTAAAATTTATTATATATACTAACCCTTCTGGTTTTCAGTTTGAATTTGAAAATATGAAAAGTGATAATATTACCAATTTCAAGTGAGTTCTTTTTAATTCTAGTACTGATTCAAATGTCTAACGATGAGCTCCAGTCTGTTTGATGCTAAATGTTAATTTGGATGCTTTAAGCCAAATTAGCTCAATTCCAGTTATTTATCAGTCACCTCAATTTAATATTTAGTCAGTTCAAGAATCTGGCCACTTGCTTCATATACGGGGATTATGTCTGGATTCAGGGGAAGTTTAGCATCATGATGGAGGGACACAAATGGTCTGTGCTTATGCTGATAAAAATATATCTCTGCTTGTTTGGCAGAGACAATCCGAGGTGATTATTCCAGCGAGGCTTTACAGTCTTTTCCTGTTGATTCAGTTCTAACTTGGCTTTTGCTGGAGCTAATCCCCTGAAGTCCTGGTGCATGTACGATTTGATGCCAGCTTTGGAAACTCACATTCCAGCTTCTACAGAGTGATTTAGTCTCATATGTGTAAATACTCCCTGACCCATCCTGTTCTACCTTCTGAAGTACACTTTTCTTACTCTCAGCCACATGCTCTGTTTTTGCTGAGACACAGGGTAACATTTCTGTACCTCACTCTCCACTTTGGAGCCCCATGAATATGTTTTCAACTTTTCCCCCCTAAAGAGAGAGGGACAGTGAAAGAGAGAGAGAGACAGAGAGAGAGAGAGAGAGACAGAAAGAAAGATAGAGTCAATCTTATTTAGTTTTTCATGTGGCTTTCATTGCTCCAACACTTTGTTGTGTACCTGGTGCTGAAATTCGAACTTGTGTACCTGTGCATGCCAGGCAAGTGCCCTAACCACTGAGCCACCACTCCAGCCCCTGTTTTTCAACTTTTAAGATCCCTCTTCTTTGCCATTTTTCTGACCCTTTATTATCAATATATTCCTCAAATCCAGTTCCAATGATTTTCACATATACAGTGTAAGTTCTTGTGTATTTGCCCTTCTTCAGATTCTTAGGCAGGAAACAAGGACCACAGCTGTACCCCAGCCCTCCTGATTCAACAGAGAGACCAACTCTACCTATCACATCTTCCCTCTCCCACCATCCTCTACAGAACTTCTGTTCTTGACCAGAGGATTTGTGGTGGAGAACAGGTTTCATCCAAACTTCTTTCCTATCGTCCTTTCTTTCTAGGTCTAATGGCTTTTGACATCTGTGATGATGAGACAATTTCAACATTATTGCATTTTCTTCCTAAGTCATTCTTGAAATCTTATATATTCTACTCAGTAGTTACAAACTTGATATATTTGGTGGTCCTTGGATGCTCATTCTGTTCTGAAGAAAACGAAAGCTATCATGCTGCTGAAAAAGTTTGGACCTGAGTTGAAGAATGAAACGTGCTGGTTTACAGTTTAGATTATTGGTTGATATAAATTGTTACTTTATAGGGTACCTGGTCCTCATACTTTGTGTTCATCAAGAATATTCTGAGAGTTTCTTTACCTGGATATTCCTGTATTGGCTAATTGTTGATAAAATTTCCTCTTCCTCAGAACATCCCCTGTATGAGAGAGTAGAGAATCAAAGTATACCAATCTATTTTGGCAGTGCCTCTCTTGTTGCAGATCTAGAAAGAAAACAGACTTGAGGAGAGACAATTGGATGCTTTCTTCTGGGAACATGAGACCTGAAAAAAGACACATAAAAACATATATGGAGGCAAGTCATTGATGTTGATATCCACAAAGGAATTTCAATAAATTTCTATTATGGGCATATTTATATACATTTCTGCTTAATTCCTTTTCATGGATTTACAAGTTTAGTTTGTTCACTTAGCAGTGTTAATTTGGTTCTATTCAATCTCCATTTTCTATGTAACCTCATTCAAACTGGATTTCTCTCACTTATGATGCGGTTATTTCTAGATGACAAATGATGAGCAGAAATGACAAGGGTGATTTCTAGGGTCAGCAGTGAGAATGCCCCATGTTCCCCTACTGTTTCCTCTTTCTTGGGTGCTGTCACTTGGCAGCATTGTGGATGAGGCAGAGCCAGGATACCTGA
This sequence comes from Aplodontia rufa, assembly GCA_004027875.1. Lineage (NCBI taxonomy): Eukaryota > Metazoa > Chordata > Mammalia > Rodentia > Aplodontiidae > Aplodontia > Aplodontia rufa. Next base: position 19,556 of record PVKS010019027.1, read on the forward strand.
GTCCTCACTGAGGAGGGAGTTGCCATCAATGACAGTGAGATATGCAGCTCACATGGTACACATGAGAAATAAACCTCTGGGGTAATAACTCATTAAGATTTCTCAATCCATTTGTTACTGCATCATAATTTGGTACAGTTTGAATAATAAAACCTTTTGAAATACTTTTATAAACACCGGCTTCATATTTCTTTCTTCTTATATCTGTAGTGCTCTTGACAAATTCTTTTTCCTTGATATAAAGCCAACCAGTTTCCTCTAAGTCCTCTTTTCAACCTTGTCCTAGAAAAACTGGGAAAAAAAAAAAAAAACACTAACATAGCTTCCAAGAGCATCAGGCTGCATACTTAGGACAACTCTGACCCCTCTTACAGTGTCTGCCTAAGAGAATTCAAGGCAGTCAAAGAATTTACTGTTTATTCCAGTCAATATTTGAAGATATAACTCTTGTCTCCCAGCCTTGTGTAAGGGAAGGAGCTTACATTGTCCACAAGCAGAAGTTAACTCACCCTTGACACTGTCTTCCCTCCTGCTTCTTGTAACTCTTCACTTTCCTGATTCTCCTGAGTCCCTGCTCACCACTTGTCCTTAATCCTTTTTATTCTCCCTTTAAAGTGCTGGAATGTGCAAGAATCTGGGTTCAAATCCCAGTACCACATACACAACTAAGTGTTGGAGAAGTGAAGCCCAGAAAAAAAAATGAATAAAATTGATTCTTTCTCTCTCATTCTCTTTCTCTCTTAAAAGAAATGCCCAGTCACCTCTGTAAAAATCAAAATTGAGTTCAGCTTACACAGGACAATTTTCCCTATCATGATAATAATGTATAACTCATTAAACTTTGTGTTTGTCACCTAAACTAGTATCTAGTTTTATCTTTGCTGCTTCCACAGTGGAATCTCCTTTTCTATCCTTGGCACTATCTTTACGTCAATCACCTGGCTGTCTATACAGTCAGTGTATCTAAGGTACTACTTTTTGAGAAAGCAATTCCTGTATCCTCTCACTTAGAATGGGCTAAGTGAAACATCTTATATTTCCTCCAGAGCTATCATGTACTTCTATGCTATAATTTAATGTATGTATCCATCTAAAATTCATTTTAGATCTTAAATCCTGACATGGTTTCTTTTGGGGAGCAAGGAGAGCTGGCCCTGACATGCAAGGACACAGGATTCACCCTTTTCCCTTCAGCCACTTATACCACGTGAGAACCTCAAGACACCCTTAATAGACAACAATTCTTTTGATGCTCTAATCTTGGACACCCCAGGACTGTGAGAAAAATATTTCTATTGTTTATAAATTAATCAACTTAAGGTATTTCACTAAAGTATCATGAAAAGAGTAAGACACCTATTTCTGTAGTAATTACACAACATATTAATTATTTAATTGACTGTCTTTACTATTGTCATCCTACAAAGTGTATATTCTTCAAAAATGAGCAGTTTTTGATAATTAGTAAATATTTGTTAAACAAGTTTAGGATATTAGTAGCAAAAGAGATAATTATTTAAAACCCCAAAAGCATATAAAATAAACATTTGCTAAATTAATAATAAAAGTACTAAAATACAATATGTTATCGAACTTCTCTAACATTTAGCAAAATTCTGTTATTACTTGCAAAGAAATTCATCTCATTAAAGCAAAGATGCTTCCAACTGATGTGTTTCTGAAAGCCCTTAAATATTTAAAAGAGAGTATAGTGAAATTGTGTTCTTAAATTTAAGAGGTTAATTGGCACAATATGTTGCTATACTGGGGATAAGAGGATGTTAAATAATTTTACACAGGAGAATCATTTTGTTTTTACTCCAAAAAGAGCTGCTTTCACTTCAGATTCAATTAGGAAATGACTTTTCCCCTACATTACTTTAGCGTGTTGATCTCCTTTACTTAAACAATTATTGCATAAATACTGTTTCAGGCACTTTTGATTCTGGATTTAGGGAGAACAGACAGAAGAAAATATGGTTTAAGGTAAAGCAAGTGGTTCATTGATTGATTTACCACTAAGCAAAGAGAAAGAAGCCTTTCCAAGGGAATTAAGGTCAAGGAGCTCGTGTTTTTGCACTGCACTGAGTGGAAGTACAGACATCAAAAGAAAATCGCAAAGCCTACAAGTAAAAGGTGAGTGTAGAAGAAAGGATGGTACCATCTTGTTACCCCGTAGGTACCAAATATTAGAGAATGCCTCCAAGTTCGGAAAGGTGTAGGGCATGAGCATTCAAGATATAAAAGATTGGCACAATCTGAGAAAGAACAAATTTGAATGTCACATTCTCCGGCAAAGAACTTTCATTAGTAGGGACAAGCCGATTTTAAATATGTAAGTGTAGACATATACATATGCATTCATATGGTTAAGAGTTCCTAAGTATGCTTAAATCAATGGTTTGTATATATCCATTTACATATAGTACTCATTATATAGTGCATGCTTTTTAAGTGATTTTTATATAAAGATTATGGTGGCTCTGATAGATCTTAAGAGATAAAACAGCTTATTTCTATTTGATATAATAGGATACATGAAATGCATATATACATATGCACACAAATATAAACATATATAAGTATGTGTAGTTTTGATAGCATATGTACATAATACCATAAAATCACATATGTATTGATATCTATATATGCACACAAATTTACATGTATATGTACTCATATGTGCACATAAGTTAAAGGACTTAGAATATTATTAAGGATATTTACATTTATGATGACTATAGATCTATAGCCTTCCTTTCATGTTAGGTCCTTGTTATTCACATAATATGGCTTCAAAAAGTGAATAGAGCCAAGCGTGATGATACACCCCTAAAATCCCAGCAGCTAGGGAAGCTAACACAAGAGGATTGAAAGTTCAAAGCAAGCCTCAGCAATTTAGAGAGGACTTACCTAACTTAATGAGCCCATGTCTCAAAATAAAAATAAAAAGGGGTTGGGGGTGGGATGTGCTCACCGTTTAAACACCACTTGGTTCAAAATTCCAGTACCCAAAACCAAAAAAATAAAAAATGGTGAATGGAAACTGTTCCTCCTGAGTGACATATTCATATCACATTTTCTGCCTCTGAAATGCTCTGGTATCTTTCATATGAGCTGCTTCTAAACCATGTATTTTGTAATCTGTTCTGCTGCTGCAATGGACTGTCTAATATTCATGCATACAAGTGCATGTTTACCTGAGTTAAAATCATATCAAACCATTGTGATGAATTTTCATATAAAAATTCTTGAATAAGGAGAAAACAGAGGTAAGCTATTTTTTACATTTTGATGGAAGGAATACTACATTGAGATCCAATTACATTATCTATGATGAATCTCACATCAGATTCATCAAACATGTCTATTAACATGAGTCCATTGACATACTACATGTACTTAAAGCATCCAATTTCTGAATAGTTTCATACCCCTTCCATAAATCACCCTGAACTGTTCTATTACATATCTTAAGATGTCCATAATATTTTAAAGACAGATAAAAAGGAAATTTGTATTTAACCCTTTTACATGTATTATTTTATGTAATTCACATTCATTATCTGACAACAGGTTAGTTGTGAGTTCTACAAATTCAGGTGTGAAATATTAAGGAGTTAATTTTTAAAAATTAAATTACTTAAAATGGACAATGTTGTTCATCCAATGTTTTATTGTGTTCTAATAAAAAATACTAAGAAAAAGCCTGGTGTATAGGTCTTGAGAGGTGACACAGAAAGAATAAAGGAGGCGTAGGGAATGAGAAGAGAAGGGGAAATCTGGTGAGATGTACTTTAGTGATTGGATTACTTTGTCTTATATCACCCTGGGATAGAAAGCCTGAGATAGTCACTTCTTGTCCTTAAGGAGTCATTCTCTATTTTGGCATCATTAATTTTATTTTATCTCTCCCTCTCTTTTTCTGGGGGAAAAAAAAGTCCTTAGGCAGAGGAGCAAGGGAAACCTATAGGATTAAAAACTATCTACATTGACTCCATGTAGATACAGAGATGAAAATCAATGTCATAATCTATAATGTCTATATTTTTGTATAAATCCTGGGAACTTCAAGAAGTAGATGAAGTTTCGAATACGGGGATGCATGCGTAATTTAAATCAATTACTACAGCTTTCAAAACTGCATTAAGGGTCAATCAATCAAAATTACTGCATATAAGCTATTTTAAGTTATTGTTTTCGATCAATATCATGTTGATTGGTGATAGTCTTTTCCAATATTATTAAAGATCTCATAAGCATTACTTATTTGAAGTTAATGTTTTATTGTAATCTAAGTACACTAAGAGAGAAGATGTAAATGTACTTGATAAAGAAGTCCGAGTTATTATGTGTGTGCTAGTGTGTAAAAGTTCTGATTAATACTGAAGAATCAGTTTTCTCTTGACAAGATTTTATTTATTCTGTCAATGCAAAATAAATTGACTTTTCCCATGGTAATATAGTTCTCAATCTGATTTATTTTACAGACTCAAAACTAAATGCACAACTTATAGATTGCAGAAGGTTATGTGTTGGGGAAGAGCATTTGGGATTTTTTTTCTCATCTACAGAACATAAAGGTTGAATTAGAAAAAAATTGATTTCCTTTCCAACTCTCATTCAATGTCCAGGAACAGATGTTTACCTTCCTCAATTTCTATAAATGGTTAGACATCTACTTGCTTTTTTACATTGTATTACTATATTTTAAAGAGATGGGCTGGATTCTAAGATAATCTCTAGTGGTTCCAAACACTGTGTTTGATGGATGTGGTTTACATAAATGAAAAGAGATGACTACACAAATGAATTATTTCTTACTGACTTATTTTCATATACTAGTTCAAAATAAAATTTATTTTTGGTTTATTTTACTTTACCACCTTAGAGTTATAATCCCAAAAGAATCCTACTACCCTTTGTAAATAAAAGCGTATAGAAAATTTTGGTGTTTAGAAAAATAGAAAATAAGATTTGATTAAATTAACAATGGGATAATAACTTTTAACATCATTTTAGTAAATCAGTACTTCATTTGTTGTTGATTGCATGAAAAAGATTCACACAGTAGGATATAATTTTGAAAGTGTTGAAATTTGCATTCATTAGAATTGCAGTGGCTAATCAAGAAATTTCCAATTAAATACCACTTCAGCTACATTTTCATCAACTGGGAGAACTGTCTACATGGTTAATGATAAAATTTCAGACTGCACCAAACTATTCCTAATCCATTCTGATCTGAAGAGTTGTATTTTATAATTTTATTAACTATATTTGAAGCTAAGACTGTTGGCTTTTATATTTTTAATGACTAATAAGCATTCTATTCCCAATTTCACAATAGCAGTAAGCAGTTAATAATATTCAAGTATAAAAAGTTACTGCAGAAATTATAATTTTGCAATTTATATTATATATTTCCTCACATTTGGCAATCACAGATTGTGTTGATGCCAATGCATGTTAAAGGAGATCTATCCAAACTCTTCATTTTCCTTTGAGAAATCTGAGATCCAAAATGATGAGATTGCTTTTCTAGAAAGGGGCCAGCCAGAGTAGAACTAGAACCTAGAATTGCTCACCATCATAAAACTATCAATGCAAAATACACTGAATTTCAGTTCCAGCGATGAAGTTAATAAATATACTTTTCCTTTATCTTGGTAGATATCCAAATATATAATGAGATATTGGGTATTGAGAGGATTCAATGAGCTTTGTGAAGAGGTAAGATGCTAAAGAGGCTATCTGCTTGTGTTAGTCAGTGTTGAGTCTAACATGTCTCAGAAGGTACGTTTTATTTGCTAACGTGAGAGACGGAGAGTGAAAGAGAGTGTGTATGCATGTTAATTTTTTATTTGTTTATTTGAGCTTTGTTTTCTCCTCTATTTAGTTGTATATGTGGTGCTGGGGATTGAACCTGAGTGACTGCTCATACCAGGCAAGTACTCTACAGCTGTCACCTCTCCAATCCGGAAGGTAAGTTTTAAAAGAAGCTACCTTAATTCTTTATTTTTTTTCTTTAACCAAGGAATGAACCCAGGGGATATTAACCACTGAGAAACTTCCTGAGCCCTTTTTTTTTTTTTTTTTTTTTTTTTTTTTTTTTTTTTTTTTTTTTTTTTTTTTGAGAATGGATCTTGATAAGTTACTTAGGACCTTGCTAAATTGCTGAGGCTGGCTTTGAACTTTCAATTTTCCGGCATCACCCTACCTAGTTGCTGGGATTACAGTTTGTGCCACCATACCTGGTTCATTAAATCTTAAATTGCTATACACTTGAAGTTTTAGTAATGTAATCAGCAACATATATTAAATTTAATTAATGATAAAATTGTGAAAAAGGCAAAAAAATATTGTATTTGATTACCCTTTGTGAAAAGCCCTGTGTCTTTTTATTGATGAGACACTTCCAGATGACCAGAGACCTACCAAAGTGTCCTTCTTCATGGGATACGATGTTTAGGGAAATACTGTTCTGAATTAGGAATATGGAATATGTTTGATAACTAGGTCTGTAGACTCCACAATAAGTCTGACCCATTCTAGCTTTGGTTCTCTCTCACTTTGTAGAAATGAACTTTTCTCAGCTAACATATCCTATTAAGCCTCATTTTGTTCTTTGTGTTTCAAATACCTCATATGATTATTGTAAACTTTAAATGAGTTAATTTCTGAAAAGTGCTTGCTATATGCTTATCAGTACCTAATAAATAATCTATAAAAATAAACTTGTATTTTACATGATCCATTGATTAACTATGCTTTCTAATTATTGAATTGTAAAAATGTGAAACTGTTTGTTAAATCATTGTAATTTAATAAATGAAACTTTTAAAAAACTATTTTACAAGATTCATTATTAGAAAGGTTTCTCCTTCAATTACAAGTAATATTGACTGTTTATTAAATCATGCTAGTATAATCTCAAGTTTTCCCATTACTAGAGTAATGCAGTAAAAACCTCTGAAGATAAATTCTTCAATGAAAACAAAGAGAACTTATGAAAAATATCAAAATAAACTTTTTATAAAAATTAATTTTAAAAATCCTAAAAGCATAGATTCAAGAAAAAGTGATTGAATTTTGGTAAGAATTCTGTGGCTCTTGAAAACGTTTATTTTTTTGCTATTGAGTATTTGGGGGATTGAATGCAAGGGTGCTCTACCACTGAGCAATATCCCCAGATAGTTTTTATTTTTTAAGACAGAATCTCATTTTGTGGTGAGGCTAGGCTGGTCTTGAGCTTGTGATCCTCCTGCCTCTGTGATCTAAGTATAGGTGTGTGCCAGCATGCCCAATTGTGGGTTTTAAATTTCCTCTAAGCCCATTGCTTACCCATCATCTCAAAGACAATATTGAAACCCAAGAGTCTCAGAAAAATGAACTGTTAAAAATTGTGCCTGGAGAGGACAGATAGGTTTGAAGTTTCACAAAAGCGCCACTCTCAGAGAATTGTCACTATTTGTCTTGAGAGCTTGATGAAAAGCTCCATTCTTGATCTTGACATTATTTAACATGATTTTTACCTTACTCTATGCAAAAAGTTATGTTTTCAGGGAATTTATCAAAATCTTTAATTAATAAATTTTTTTAATATTGCAAATGTCTGAGTTCATGCTATCAATTAATTGAAGGGTTTGGTCAAATACTTAACAGAGAAAATCTGGATGTGGAATATAAATAGAGAGATTTAAAAACCCTAAGATATTCCCAAAATTGTAGATGCTGATGCACATGTGGAGTGTTTTGGATAATCCTAGAAAAGACCTGAGATGCCCTTAATCTCTCAAATCTAGTGGATCTTAAGGTACTGAACAAGTGGAAGTAGAGACAAAGCTTTAAGCTGCCTTTTAGAGAATGGAGCAGAATAATTCAGCAGCCTGGGAGACTTTCTGGATCAAAGCATTTAAGAAAATTTTTGTCCTACCTATTTGTGACAATGAGGTTAACCAAGCAGAGACTTCAGTGGCTATGCATGACAAAGAACTCATGTTTTGCAGAACTACACACTATATTTATTTAATAAAGAAACACAATGACAACACAATAATTGTCAAGGACAAGAAACATTGTAAGAGAGGAGGAAGGAATTTGATTTACAGAATTTTTTTCTCCATAGACTTTGGGGAATATTATAAATCCAAATCATGATGGTCTCTAATTAAGCATTGTACAGAGATGGGAATTTGGAAAAGTGATTGGACCACGGGGGCTTAAAACTCATCTGTGAATTATCAATAACTGAAAGGACTAGTAGGAATGATGGAAATTGTACAAAGGTGGTACATGGTTACAGGAAGTATGTCATGGGGAGTGCATTTTTGGAGACTGTATCTTGTCCCTTGCCCCACCCCACCTTCTTCTGCCTCTCATGAGCTGAGCAGCTTTCCTCGTCCTCCTCCTTCTGCCATGAAATTCTTTTTCACTTTAGGTTGAGAAGAATGGAGCCAGCCACCCATGAAGAGAAACCTGGATCAAAAAAAAAAAAATCATTCTTCCTCTAAATTGTTTTTGTTGGATATTTGGGTCACAATGATGAAAAGCTGACTAACACACAGATACTGTGATTCAAAGAAAGAAAGAATTAAAAAATGAAGCATTTGGGGAAATCATGACTAAAAACCTCTCAAATGTGACATAAACATTTACAGGTACATCAAGAATCTCAACAAATTCTACCTTGTACAATTCTGAGATACACAACAAGGTACATCAGTAAAATTATTAAAATTGTTCAAATTCAATGATAAATAGCAAATAATAATAGCTATAAAAAGTATTCCATACTTATAAATAAGATTTCTTACAAGATTAACAGCTTGTATCTCATCAGACACCAAAGAGAATAGAAGGGTGTGGAAATAGACTCAAATTCATTAAGGAAAGAAAAAAACTACCCAGTACTTATTTTCTTTCTAATAAAATTATTCACAAAAATAAATGACAAATTAAGCTATTTCCTTATAAACAAAATCTAAGAAACCTTTTAGGGAGCAGAATTTACCTTCAAGAAATGTTAATGGGGGTTGGAGTGGTGGCTCAGCAGTTATGGCACTTGCCCCGCATGCGCAAGTGCGCAAGCTCAAACCCCAGCACCACATACACAATGAATTCTCAGAGTAATGAAGGCCACACGAAAAACTAAATAAACAAACAAATAAATAAATAAAAATTGTTTCTCTCTCTCTCTCTCACTGACCCTCTCACTTAAAAAACAAAAAAGAAAGAAAAAAAATGTTAATGGAATTCCTGAAACTTAAGTGAAGGGATACAAAGTAGAGACTCAAATCTATATTCATAAAGGTATAACTACATGATCTTTTCACCTCCTAAAGGATTGATGGCAAATGTGTACTTTAATGAGAATATTATTATTAATGTTCAACATGTGGGTTTCAGGATTGACACATTCAAACTGTGGCAGGACTATAGTGTGCTTTCCTTCATCCAATACTTTACTACTATATTACTAAATGTCTTTTGTAAAGCTATGATTCTTTTCATCAGGTACATCATATTCAATGATCAGGAAAAATTACAAGGCATATTGAAAGGCAAAAATAAAAATATAAGTCAAAGAAATATGCCACGTATCAAAACAGGCATGGCAGAGATGTTTTAATTGCATAAAACTAAAGAAATCAATCATCCAGAAGATATAATTTTTAATGTACATGGGTCTGAATATCAAACTTTGAGAGGCATTCTTCTATCAGAAAAGTTGGATCTATCAGAAAGAAAATCAATATACTTATAGTTAAATTTCAATATATCATCACTCATTAAGCAACAATTAATATCTATAAATGATTTAATTTAATAGTAGGAGACTATACATTCTTCTAAGTTCACATGGAATATTCACCAAGTTAGACCAAGAAACACAAATTTAAAAGTATAAAAATAGCACAGGGTTATCAGACCAAAATGGAATAAAACTAGAAGTCAATTATGGAAAGGTAATTGGAGATTCCCAAAATGTATGGAGATTAAATAATGCACTCATAAATAAAACTAAATTCAAACAAATCTCTAGAGAAATTAAATTATATTTTGAAAGAAACATATTTAAAATATAACTTAACTTAATGAAATTTATGGGACGAAGGGAAAGCAGAACTTAGAGGGGAATTTTTAGCACAGGATGCTTATTTTAGAAAAGGTAAAATTACAAAAATAATCTAAATTTGTACTTATGATATTAGAAAATTATAGGGTAAATTAAATCCAAACTATATAAAAACAAAGAAAAATTAGAGATGAAATCAAAGAAATTAATAAAGGCAATAAAAACAAAAGCTGATTCTTCAAAAAGATTGCTAAAATTGATAAGTATTTAGTCTCCCTAATAGAAAAGAGAGAAGGCACAAGTAACTAAATTAAGAAATGAAAGAGAACATCATTATATATCCCATGCATTTAATAAAAGATAAAGAAATGCTATCAACAACTCTTTGCACATAAATATGATAACCAGGATGACATGAAACATGACCTTGAAAGACACACTCCAAAACTCACCCAAGAAAAAGTAGACAAGCTAATGAGCCCTATAACCATTAAATACTTTTAAACAATAGTATCTTTCCAAAAAAGAAATCGACAAGTCCAAATGTATTCATTGTTGAATTGTAGCTAGCATTCAAGGAAGAAATACTACCAAGTTTCTAAATTTTCCTTTATAACATACCATTTAATTTAGATGAGGCATAAAGAATAGGAAAATCAACAGAAGATATCAAGTGAATTGTCTCTTGCAAGGGACTTGAGAAAAAGGAAACTTGGGAATAATAGTTAATGTGTACAAGTCTTGATTTTGGAGGGTGATGGAAACAGTCCAGAATTACACAGATTGTAGAATCATTAAAGGTTGTAGGTTCTATTTAAAAAAAAAAAAAAAAAGAAAGAAAGAAAACACTGGGGCTTGAGAAGTGGCTCAGCAGTAGAGCAGTTGCCTGGCATGTACAAGGACCCAGGTTCACACCCTGGCACCATATACACAACTAAGTGTTGGAAAAACAAATAGCAAATGAAAAAAAAATAAACAATATAGGATATGGTGTGTCATTTTAATGCAGTTACTACTGAAAATCTTTACAAACAAGGTAAACACTTACCTAAAGGTCTGAGGGAGCTGCATTAAGGAAACCACACTGATATATTTGGACTCTAGTTCTAGGAGAAGAAAGTTAAAATGACCTTCTATCTAGAGAATGCTTAATATATTCACTGAAGCTCAAACCAAACATTGCAATAAAATTAGAGGCATCAAGGTAGTTAGCAGACATCATTGAGATAACAGAGGAAAGGGAAAGGGAACAGTTCCTATAAGACCTTGCAGATCATTGTGAAGAAACTGACTTTTACGCTTGGTGAATTGCAAAACTATTACACTGCTCAGCAGAAAAGTGACGCTGTTTTTAGGTGTCTATGCTAGCTCTTCCCTTAAGAAGCAGCATGCAGTTTAGGTAGAATCAGGACACCAACGATCTGTCTATTGCAATGAATTCAAAGGAAGTAAAAAACTATTGTGATTTTTTTTAAGGGTGGTCACAGCTGAGATGGTTTTAATGGTCAGATTCTGGATGTATTTTTTTAAGTGATAAGTTTCTGACAGATTGGATGTCACTGAGAGAGAAGGAGAGAAGCAGTGGTTGTATCACACTGCATATTAGGCATCCTAATAATTAGGTTGAATTAGTAATTAGAAATAATTAGTGTACAACTATACTGTCTAATACAATAACCACTAGCCAGTGAAAATCCTAATTGAAATTAAATAAAGAGTTCAATTCCTCATTTTCACTAGCTAGTCACATTTCAATAATCATATGTGGCTAATTACTACCAAACGGAGATCACAAATGTACAACTTGTGCATTATCCCAGGAAGTCTTGGACAGCACTGTTTAGTGTCCAGAACTTGGCTGGAAGTATGCACTTGGGAATCTATTATATATATATAATATTTACAAATAAAACATGGCTAAGAATATAAATGGAGTAAGGTCAGACAGGAAAGAAAATCAGTAGGTAGAAATCTCAAGCACTATGGCATTCCAACATTTAGAGGTTATAGAGTTATAGAAAGACCATCAAAGGGAGACTAACAAAAGCAACAGCGAGATGGAAGGTATACTAATGGTATATTATTTATGAGCCAAATGAATAGAGATGGAGAGCATGGAACAGCAAGAGCACTGAATTTGGGTCAAATGCTGTATAATAAGATACAGATAGAAGAAAGAATGCTGGCGAGTACAGTGAAATTAGAAGGTGGGGAATGGAGCACAAGGTGATACAAAAAGCAAGGCAGTGATACAAACCCTTCATCATAGAATCTTCTCCATTATTTACCTATGCACAATAAACTAAAAGCAATGAGAAAATTATCCTGGAGTATTAGTTATAAGCTATGTAAAGAAAAATAGAAAGTGATTTAGTTTAACTGCAATTATTTTTAAGTAAATATGATTTAGCAAAAAGAAAATGGTCATATGTAAATCAACTTTGAATGTCCATACAGAGAAGGATATTTAGAAAATGGAACTGATTTCCTCCTCTGCTTCTTTGGCAGCTGTCCTCATGCTGTCCTGATGCTCAAATCACAGGTGTGTCACACAGAAGAGCAAACTGCATTGTCTCTCTAGTACATAATAATAGGTAGTTTGTTTCAACACAGTGAGAAACCAGAGGTCATGGAAACAGAACTCAAAGTCTCAGATGCTGGACCAACAAGGCTGACTCCAAATGGGCACTAATGATGTGAAAGCATAGAGTTTGATATACTTTTATTACAATATAGTGTTTGGAGGATGTCTCAGTACAGAGTTCTTCTGGCCCCTGAATAAAGGGAAAAAGCACCACACAAATTTTAAACATGGCAACCACAACTTGTTAACAGACTATTCCACCAGTTTCCTTGTAGGTTGTGTGTCTCTCAATAAATCCATTTGTAAAGATTTGTTTCAATATATCACTGTAATACAATTTTACTTCAGTAACAGATAATTCAAAGAGCTCTAAAGAACTGGTTATAAGATCATAGCAGATATATCATTGCTTGTTTCACATGCACAAATAACTGTTTTCTACTTTTATATAAATACAACTTTAGAATTGTTTTTTCTGTATTTCTATTTTGGATTAATTGATTTGGATTCTTTAAGATCAGGGTTCACCTCAAAACCAACAATTATATAATTTGCATTATTAAGAACTATCAAAAATTCAATTTCATGCAAACTTTATCAGTTCCAAAGGCAAAACAAGATATATTTCTTTGGTGATATATAGAATGTTTTGGTTAAAATATTTTATTAGGTCTTTATAAAGTCAGCCAATACATACATTTTATGCATCAAATTTCATAGTTCAAATTGAAGTATTTTAGTTTTAGTCATGGAGTGCAAAGTATATAATGTACTAAAAGTGACTTAAATACTTTTATATATTATAGTTAACCAAAGATATATAATTGTCACAAACTATTAATTTACATACATTCTAATGAAACTATTGCTTTAAAAAGTTCTATCATCTTATAATTGATATAATATGAAAAAGTCAATGTGCAGTAAAATCAATTTTATTATGTTAATTACTCATTTTAATATCTGGCTTTATTTTCCTAATATTAAATAACATTTATTTGCACTAGGTACTTTATTGGTATTATCACTAATACTGGATGTGAATACCTTGGAAGTTTATTTACATTTGCTCTACATATAGACATCTTTGATCAAGTGTATGCTGCTTCAACATATGCTATATTATTAGTAAGAGGAGGTTTCTGAATGAAGTTGCAATTGAAGAACAAAAATTTTTAAAAGTCTGTCTCCACCCATCTTTTAAAAATTTAAATTATAGACAGAAACTGACAGGTAGAAGATGTTTCAGGTCTCAGAATTCCACCAACACAGGCAAACCTGTCTTTCTGAAACTTTTGTAGTATAGGGACAGTCAGCCAAAGCAAAACATATTCTGACATTGAAATGCGTTAAGTGATATGAAAAAAAAATAAACACATCCCTGATGATTGTCAATATTGCAGTGCATTTGAGGAATGGCTGGAGATCAAGAAACAAATTGTTCCTGCTAAGATTATTATTTGAAATATATTCTTAAAATCACCATATCAAAATAATTATTTTATAAGCGTTTAAAACTTTTGTAATTGAAATTTGCATATAGTCTATATATAAAAAAGCATATCAATGTCTAATATCATTCTCTTTCTGAGAACTTTTTGATGTGAGGTTCAGATATTATTGAAGAATAAGCATATTGACTGATTTCCTTGACCTCATCATATACTACTAGTCAAAAAATGATAAATGACACCGTCTATTAATTATGCAAAGGGGACAGCATGAATTATTATTTTTCTCTTGAGTACGAAATCAGGAGAGCTATCAAAAATACCAACACTGCCAACAATTACTGCAGTGTTTTCTAGTTATTGCATTAATAATAAATGTTAATTACAATGCCAAAAGAAGAACTTCTTATAACTTAAAGAGAGTCTGGAGATATTACTCAAGGCATTACTTATAAGTAATTTAGCAACAGACTTTAAAAAAAGGAAGTCAGGAGTAGGTCAAATTTATCCTTTAAGGTTAAGTAGAAAAATTGACCTCATGCAATGTTCTATATTTGTAACATGCAAATTTACATATGGAAATGAATACAAGATGCTTTATAATGTAGTTGCTCACCTTTGGTCTTATCTGAATAATTCTTTGTCACAAAGTATATTATTATTTACCCAATACTAGGAAAAGGTAAAGAGGAAATCTAATTATCAAATGAAAACAAAATAAAATGTCCCAGTCTTTATGTCAAATTTTGTAAATGGACACTGATTTATATTAGAACTCACTTACTTTTAATAAATAGGAGCTTGAAAACATAAAATAATTACTAACACAAATAACTGATTAACATTTTGACTCACACGTACTTCATAATTAAAAATATTATAGGATAACATTGTTGAAATTACTCATCTTTTATTTTCTTTTCATACCAGGGATTAAAACAAAGAACACCTAATCCTTGGACTACATCTTCAAGCCTTTATTTTTTTTTAAGTTTAAGACAGTTTCTCACTAAGTTGCTTTAGGGCCTCCCTAAGTTGTTTTTGTGGCTGACTCTGACCTTGAGATCTCCTGCCTCAGCTTTTAGAGTTACTGGAATTACAAGTGTGTGCCACCACTCTAGGCAATATGCATCTCTTCTAAAAACAAGGAGACATATTCATTTTAAGTGCCTTTTTTTCTGGTTGGTTGGCCCTGTTGATTCTGGATCTGTGCAGAACATGACAGAAGCACCTGATGGAGAAAACTGTTCAGTTCCTGGAGGCCTAGAAGTCAAAGAGAGAAACAAAAGACCATCATTCTACAATCCCCTTTAGCTCATGCCCCATATGAACTAAAAGCTTTCATTAGGCACATCTTTAGAGGTTTCCACACCTTTCTATAGTGCCACAGAACAAGGACTAAGCTTTTAACACATGAGTCTTTGATACTTAAGCACACCAAAGCAATAAGAAAATTGAGATCACTGTTTGCACTGATGAAATCTTCTCCAATGAAAATTCATAGTGATTTGGAATTAAATCTTAAAAATTCAAAGGAATTTATTCTCATTTATTTTTTTCATTATTTAAATGATTGACTCATCCAACAAATGTAATAGAGTTTATGCTTAGGCCAAAGATAGACCATGACAATATGAGTTAATCATGAATGTATATAGTTTTAAGCCTCATCTTTAGAATAACTTCTTAGTATTTATATCCAAAGAAATCATGGATGTCTTGATTAGATTCTAAAAGTTAAACACTTCAAAAATTAATCTTCTTGTATTTCCACACTTGAAAACGCTTCTCCTTGGGTTAATGTTCACTCCCTCCTTCCAGTTTGTTAGTTCAAATTTTACAGGGTCAACCCTGAGTTGAGATTTTTTGCATATACATCTGGTTTTGCAGTTAATATTATTGAATCACTTTCAGGGTACGTATATAGGTATGAAGTACACCAGTGGCTGCAAATTGCATTCAAGTATAAAGAAAGACTGCTTGATACAAAGATGGAGAGATAAGAGGATGTATGATGACGCAAATGTAGTAAAATGTTAGCCATTAAGTCCAGGCGGTATATGTATGTTTTCTGTATGATTCTTTAAATTTTTGTACATTTTAATATTTTCATATTAAAATATTAGGAAAAACTATATTAATAACACAAAAGTTTTTCCAAAAGTTGTAGGGGATGAAATATCCTCCCAATAAGAATTGCAATTTTTTAATTAAGTGTAAATTATGACCCACTTGAACATAGCGTAGAGTGACCCCAAAATGGTAAAATCCAGAAGGTACATAACCTCTGAAAATAATCACATTTTGTATGACTCTCACTATGTGAGATATATATTTAGCAGACGCTTCTGCTTCAATATGAGGCTTAAAATTGACGTCTAATACTATGTGCTGCCTCTCTATATGATTAAATTGGAAAGGCTTCAAATAACCTACCCATGAATTTCCTTCCAAACTTTGCTTTAGCTTACAAGGTGCCCTAACCAAACCAGGACTTTTACAAAAGGAAATAGCACAGTTCCTTCTCATTGCTGAATAGCGTATTTCAGGTTGCTGCCACCCTGAAAAATTATTCAGAGAAGCCAATCACACTGTTCCTTGAGAATTGACTTCACCTAATCCTCATGAACCTATAAAACCTGTCACCCATAGCCTCTGGTTGTTAATTTTGCTACTGAATGCTATCTCCAAGGTAGTCCTACATGGGTGGCAGTGTCCTCCTCTCGCTATTTGTTACTATATGTGAGTAATAGAATGCTGTCGATCCCATCTATTCACACTGGCTATCGTGTTCAACTCATGCCAAAACCCTAAAGCAGGAACATTTTCCTTACTAATGGAATGAAGAAGAGACAACTGAAATAAGGCATTCAATCAACCCTAGTTCTGTTTTGGAGTGAGATACACAATGAAAGAAGAAAAAGCAGCACCAATGTCACACAATCAAGTAGTGAAATTTGTCATTAAAGGCCATTAGATCACTTGAAAATAGATGGAGAAATATGCAAATAAGGAAACAGAGGAATCTGAAATCACGTTGCCCTCAAATATTTGGCTAATTATTCAACTGCACAATTTCTAGGACAGTCTGCAAGGAATGGAGACATCAGTAAAAGGTGTAAGATAAAAAGCTAGAGAAGAAAATATGTAAGACACTCAGATATGAAAATAAAAATAGAGCTCAAGTATCTCTAAATTAAAGGGAACAGTAGACCCATTGGACTTCCAAAGAAATTTCAGACGTAATAGAATTTACTAATAAATCACCTACAGTAATATGGTCTATATTCTGGGCCTAAAGGCAAAAATAAAAGAGATCAGACAAAAAAAAATTCTAAAACTAAGCTTCCAAAGCTCACAGTCAACTATTGCTTGCTAAACAAAATCTGACATTCATTAAAAGAAGATGACAAAATACTATGTCTACAATATTTCACTAACAATATTCATTTTAATAATTAAATAGTAGGAAAGAACAGAAGAAATTAAGAAACAGAATCTACTGAAAGGCAAAGTCAATAAAAGCAGACTCTACTACGAAGTGTCACAATTAGGAAGGGTAAACTTTAAGTAGCTATTATAAACATGGTTAAGTATTTTAGGAAAATACAGAAAAGTAAATTAGGTAGAGAAATAAATTTAAAATGTAGAATTGGAAAATGCCATGTTTGACTTGAAGATGTAATCAGATTTTGTAAGAACAATATGAAATTCTGCATAAAGAGCTTAACCCAAGTACAGGCAAATAAAGATTGTAAAAAAAAAAATTAGTTCCACAATGTGGAAAATATCAATTGTAATCATACTATTAAAGGAAAGGGGGGCAGAACAAGAAATATTTGTTAGGTAAGAAAATCCCTTCACTAGAGCAGCCAGGCAAGAAATCATCTACAGTGATGAAGGATAGGCATGGAAAAGACTTACTTCTGAACTCTCGTATGAAGTATAACCTATCACCCACCTAGGAAGAAAGAAGTTAAAACAAAGCAAACGCTTAAACAAATGAACAAAATGTCCCAAACTTCCTATGTTCCCATCCCAGACAGAGATCAGGCTAGTTGTCACTAAAGAATGAAAGAATCAGAAGTTGTCTGCCATGGGTGATGGCCAAGAATGCTGCTCAATGGAAAATAGATATTTATTTTTACTGAGGTAGATGGTGAAGTCTTGCTTCCAAATTAGACCCCTCATAGAAGACAAAGTTGGGCTGTCATTGAGACTGGGAACAGGAATGCTAAAAACCCCCTTTCTAGGCCTCAGTATAAAGGACATGTCTAAGACTAAGTGTAGAACAGGAGTTTTTCATATCAGTTTTTCATAAAGGTACATCCAGCAGCAATCTATTGCTAAAGATGGTCAGGACACAAAGATGGATATCCTTTGGGGTAAGGGAAGTAACTTACAGGAAGACAGTTTGAAAAAGGACCCTGAAAAATAAATTCTGACATTCTTGACCTCATGCCAAATAGAATGGATCAGTAATCCACCAATGGAGTAATGTGAATTTAATGTTATATCAAAAATGGCAATAGCCAGGACTGGAGGGATTGATTAGTGGTTACAGTGCTTGCCTGGCATGTGCAAGTATGTAAGTTCAAACCCCAGCACCTTGTACATAGCAAGGTCTCTGAGCAAAGAAAGCAACATGAAAAACTAAATAAAATTGATTATCTCTTCCTCTCTCTCTCTCTCTCTCTCTCTCTCTTTTAAAAAATATAGTGGTAGCCTAACCCAAATTCAGCCTA
The DNA here is from genome assembly GCA_004027875.1 of Aplodontia rufa. Classification (NCBI taxonomy): domain Eukaryota; kingdom Metazoa; phylum Chordata; class Mammalia; order Rodentia; family Aplodontiidae; genus Aplodontia; species Aplodontia rufa. The sequence goes on from PVKS010019027.1 coordinate 38,414, forward strand.
ATTACTAAGTTAATTTAGCCACTAATACTAAAGGAATAGCAGAAGAAGAAGCATACCCATTTAGAGGAATACATATACTATTTTTCTTACTCTCAACTATCATTGGGAAAACACTTCAAAAGAAAGCAGATAAAAAAAAGTCAGAAGAAAAAAAGTTGGTTCAAATACAAAACAAATGAGACATTTTTAAAACTAACAATGTAAATTTCTAAAATAATAATTAAACATTCATTAAAAAGCAGAGCCTATCAGATTGTATAAAACAATGAGATCCCAACATCTTGGGGTACTTCACAAATCTGTGAATTTTTTGTTTTTATGTATCACTTAAAATAAATTTTCCTTAAATGTTTTAAATTGAGACCAATAAAATGAGGTTTACAGTAAACCTATAACCTTTGGTAAATGAAAAAATTGGGAAAACACATCTTATAAACAGCAATCAAAGGAAAGCTTAGGTCTCAATACTGACATTGTAGACTTCAGAAAAGGGAAATTGGCAGTGACAAAACCTTTTCCATAAATTTTTATTAATGATAACGGTATATCCATGATAGGCACATATAATCCTAAATGTGAACATACCTAACAATAAGTTATCAAAATGGATAATGCAAATGAATAGAACTAAAAAAATACACAAAATGAGTTATATTTAGAGACATTAACTGAAGACTATGGGACACGAGAGTATATGT